>DWKW01003259.1:0-10170 GCA_018250115.1 Doberes anticus
CAATCCGTATGCAACATGAAAATAAGTATTGGCAGTTTCGGTGTACGGACGTTTTAATTAAAAATAATTTTAAAACTTTTATTGCTGTTTCTTAGTAAATAAAAAAATGTATACCTTTGCATTTTCAAATCATTTATTTTATTTATTTATTGTAAATATCTATCTACATACTTCTATCAGATGTATGCGCTTTACAAGAGAAGCCAGAAAGACTTCCATTTTAATTAACCTCCGAGAGTAATGATAACGCTTACTACAGAGAGGTCAAGTCGTACCTCAACTTTTGCTTGATCGATCGTGTTAAAAGCTCGCTGTTATTCTTTTTCCGGATTCAAGTTAATAAAATATGTTAGGCACTCTTTGCAAGATTAAAAACCAAACATCCATCCACCTATCTTCACTAACTTTCGTTTTTATAGTAAAATATTTACATCATCACATCACAGTGATATAAAAAGTAAATCCAATATACAATAGAAATAATTAGAAAATATATACATGTTTGTTGTGTATTAGTGTGTTGTGTGTGTTTAAATTTACTTTAGTCATATCTTATTTTATCTTAATCGATCTGTAAGAAAATATTTTACAATCTCGATTTTAAGAAAAAGTACAGTGATTATTTTATGTGAAAATAAAATAAATTGTAAGACAAAGAAAAGGAGTTATCTTTGACGCCTTCATATACATATTTTAGTAATCAATAAGACGGTAACGCTTTAGAAGGGTTATTTAATGTAAGGTATTTAACATCCTCATGACCGTCCATCAAAAGCACGCATTTGTAAGATTATTATCAGGTCTAAAGGCGTGATTAAAATGAAACTTTACCAATGAAAGTTCGCGTTCGATTCCAAGTTTCATTGAAAGTTTTTTTCTGTGATGCTGTGTATGTATACGGTGTACGGCATATGTCTAACGATGTGTGTTTATGCATTTTATATTCTTACATATCGATATTTCCTTGGTTTTTAAAAGGGTACGGCATGATGTTTGCCTGAGCAAGCTTCTATCGTACGGGCATATGCAGGTAGATTACTGACTTTTTGAGTTAACCGTCCTTAATCTTTAATGGGTACCCAACAGACCAAATGCACATTAGTTCCGAAGTGCCTCAAGGGTCTGTTCTCTCTACAACAGTTTTCCTGTTAATTCTGCTCATACCTTGAGAATACAGACGATACCACCGTCGCGTTGTTGAGACATTAATGCCACTTGTACAATGAAGTAAAGATGAAATCCAGTCCAAGCCAGAGGCGATGTTAAAACGTATGTGATTGTGTATGTTTTGAAGACACGCGAACCAATTCCCGGGCAACAGCTAGTATATAATAAAATTCAAAAATTTGTAGATACGATTCGCAATCCTATACTAGGTTGCAGAACTGTGTTACTGGGTACCACGCTGATCCACTATGACGAAAATATAAAAATCTATAGGACGAATTAAGATTTTTATTGTAAACCTGACATAGCCCATTATTACTAGTATGATTGCGATTTCGGAAGTACCGTGATCAATTATTTCTGGTGCTTAGCAATACCATTTGACATTTCGTTGTGAAGGCTAAAGCGCCAAAATCAGGTCTCAATAGAAGAAACGGATTTGTAACCGACTTGTGATGATGTGATGTGAGAGTTACATATAACTGAAACGTCTTGCTAATGGAAGCAAAACAGTATGAATAAAAATACTTATAAGTAATTGTAACATACTAATAGGTTCACTTTGATAAACAATTACTCATTATGTCATTTATAAACTTTACTGCATATTATGTAATGAACGCAGCGTAGAATATACAAATCCAACGCCGCCTTTAGCATATTCGTCAGTTACACCAAAGATGTGCGAGTTAAACTCAGCCATCGTCGTTAAGTGGGTAATAAAACATGGGAGGTTGCTTTCATTAGCCTGGCTCTCATATAAAACCAAGTTAAGCGGATCCGCAACTCAAATGTAACCTTGGCTTTTATGGCCGATATAAAATTTTGAATTTTGCTACTCGGCACTCTTAGCACAGATCAGCTCGGCACCTTTGTTTGCTAAAAAAGCAGTATCAACTTTTTTTTAACGTGAAGGAGATTAAGGCCGTACGATGAACTACATCGTAACCGCACGATTTAATTCTACTTCTATAAACAGCGACCTCTGTACAAAGGTATAAAGAATTAGACATAGCCAACAAAATTGATAGAGATTCATACGTTTAAATTATTATACGTATGCACCAAAATGAATATTATGGACATGAAGGAATTGAATATACTGAATTGAAAGAAAATTACAAACTTGCAAAACAATACATTATAAAACATAAGAAACGTCATTTATTTTTAATAAATTATAATTAAAAAGATTGTACTGAAAAACTTTTCAAAATATATATCCATCAACATATTCTATCCGTTTCGATCAAAATAACATAATAATTCACTATGTCGCGATAACCTTAAACTAATATTGGACGCTGGGACGTTTCAGCAATAAAAAACTTTGACATCTTATCTTGAATTATTGGTACGCCGAATAAAAAGTTCCTCGTACCGATAGGACAGGCCGGAAGAAGTTTTGTTGTAGTTGTAAACGAATAAGAATGATTTACAGGACTTGCAAAAAGTTAATGATATTGTGCCGTGGAATTTATGATAAATTGCTTTAGCAATGCTGGAAATTCTTATACTTCCAATATGTTACGCATTCAACGTAAAAATTGGAACATTTATTTACAGGGTTCCCAGTAAATGTTCAAATACTTCGTAAGTTTTTTTTTTTCAATAAATTTACGTCATGATTAAGAATAATTTATATGAAATAAGCAGGAAATAAGAATGTTCAGAACATATACCGTCAAGCTATTCCAAACGTGTTCCAACGCAGAAACAAATCTGCCTGTTTATCAGGTTTACAATATTAAAACAAAAAGTCAAAACTTAACTGATTAACTGCGATTTTTTTTTAAGATGACTAAAGTACCATTTCAACATATGGGTACATCCATTTAACATACATATGGCTGTTAATTATGATTAAAGACACTGATTTCAATTCGGACATTTTTGTTGAATTAAATCCAACATACAGTTTTATATAGAACAGATTGAACATAGAACTTGCCCAAATATGCAGGGTTAGTGACAGTGCTATTCAAAGTAATGCCGTTAAAATTAATAATCGAATTCGCTACTAATAATGTTTGCAAGACGCGGCCAAACTGCATCTCTTGCTCCAAGAGTGATGATTAGGGTTGAGCACAAGATTTCACCACTAACTGCTCTTTTAAATTTTCTATCTAGTGTGTTCTCTTAGGAGAGCTTAGGTGTATTTGATGAAAATAAATATTTGACGTAAAGTGGTTTAGAAAAAATGTTCCCTACCCGTATGGGTGGCTGGTGTACGACTAAAATATATATCTACATGAACTTGAGAGTTTCTGAGACTTGAGAGATTCTGTGAGCAGAATTATCACAATCCAGTTTTCCTAAGAAATAATTATAATGATTTATCGACATTAAAACATACCGAACTTTTTAAACAACCACAACAACAAATTAATGTCGTAACTTTAATTTAACTGTTAATATAGACTATCTCGTCCTCAGTAAAAAAAGATCAGAAAACTAACTATAAGGACAGTAATCAACAAATTATCTAGTTGGTCTTTTAAAAGTCTTTCGAACTAGTTCGTTTGCAAACTGCACAACACTACTGACGACTTTAATCAAGTCGATGGAAATTTGTCTTACTTGCGAGTTCTCGCACGTTCTACGGTATCTCCCGCACAATGAGATTTGCTTTCAGTTCTTCGGTTTGTATTCACGTGGAAAGAGTCAATAATCAAGTAGTGTTAGTGTAAATAGTAAGAGTAACAACTCTTCTATCGTCTTTCTTGTTATTAAATAAAAAGAACTAGTGGGCTATCTATTATGTTACATAGAAGGTATTTTTATGGGGCTAATATTAATTAACGAACGAATTATTTCATAGTTTTCCCTACATTACAGTATTATACGTGTAACTCTGAAACGTAGCTGCGAGCAGGTGATAGTTTATAAAGTCAGTTGTTAGTTTGCAACTTAAGTTCTAGAGAACAAACTTGAATGCTATTTCGACTAGCGTGTTTATTCTGGGAGGTTTTCATTATATGCACCATGTGAAACGAAGATTTTAGGTTATGCCATTGAAGACGCAAATTGACGCTTAGTTAAAAACTGTTAAACCGTCATTGGAATTAATTATAACATCAGAAATAACTACTTCAATTACTATAAAGACGCACCTGAGTTACTTATTACTTATATTTATTTATACGGACGGATTTCTAACGGTCGATCAAACATGCGTTACTCTGAAGACGGTCTTTGCCCACTACACCATCCAATATCACATTCGTGCTATAAATATTACGTGTCGTACCTGTTAGCCCCCACTAAAACGTCATCAACAATTTTCAGATCGAAGGATCTGGAGAGTGATGTTTAATTATCTATACGACTCCTACCTTTCTATACATTGAAGATATTTATGAAAATCAAAGTAATATCGACTATTTAGAGGCTACTGAATATGAATTTGAATATTTTTGTAGAATTTTTGTGCCAAAATTGTGAATCAGTTTGAACAGCACTTTTTCAGTTTTATACTTTAAATGCTGCTTAAATACTGGGATATGTTAAACAAGGTCGGTACACTAGTATTAGAGACATGGCTTGACCTCTGTAGCAAGCGCCATCATACGGATTTTCTGAAGAAATGGTTATGTTTCTTTTATCACTCTTATACGGTAATCGGGACCGACGGCAGTCTAGCATCAAAATAAATATCACAGTAGTTCCTACTAAAGTCAAATCCCAATCTATAGGTGCTATTATCATAATATTTGTGAAAGCATGTCAAAGAGGTAACTGTTCCAGAACTTTCGCGAGAGAACTGTGGTTATTAGCTAGTCTGCTCCATGCACTAGATATAATGATGTTATCGCATATTCTGAACCTGTTTGCCGTGAATAATTCTACGCCTCTCAAAGTATAGCGCGATGTAGAGAGATTAATGTGAATCATTTTAAATTCATGCACGCACGTACAACAATCGAGTATCTGCATACAAGAGTTCAGCAATTTGTTTATCGTGTCTGTTGAATTTACATACAAAATATAGCCGGCAGTTTCAAGGTTCTTGGATAATGCATTTTATTTTAAATAACTTAGATAACAAAACATTTTTTCAATTAGATATTTTTTTTAATTTTTCTTGTTGTTTTTGTAGTGTTCTGAATGCTGTATGTGTAAGGTTATCGAAACATTGATTTAAAAGGTGGTTTTTGATTTGTGTTTTGTTGAAATTTTTTTTAAAAATAATTTGTATAAATTTTAGTTAGTTGATAAATCGCACCAGTTTATTTACGAACCCTATTGAAAGATCTGTAGACACAGCCTACATAAGAATAACCATTAAAATGCAGTGTCATATACAGAGAAAATAATAAATAATACTCGTTATAAACCAACGTACCAATCTAGGACAGCGTTAGGAGATTAAACTTCTCTTTTTTACGATTCCATTAAGTTGTTAGAGAAAAAAACTGAAAAGGAAATGGCGCTCACTCAGCTTAGTCCGTTCCTGTGTCGATCGGCCGGTCGCGCGAAAATTCTCTTCTCAATCGACTGCCTTCCATGAATACTAATGCTTGGGGGAAGAAACATCAACACAAATGGAACTTCGGATAATGGTTAGGTGGGCTCCGAATGGTGTTCATGCCAAATCTCATCGGGTGACGCGGTATTTTATAGATAAAAATCGGATACCGACCCGGACTTAATAAAAAAAGAAATTGGGAATATAAGAGACTTAAAATGCAACTTTCAAAAATATGTTAATTGACAGTGTTGTATACTTTGCATATTAACAGGATGGCAAAAGAGCATGCTTGCCACTGGATGTTAAGACGTCATCCACATCAAATCTCAAATAGGATGGAAGTCGTATTTGAGGTTGTATGTGGATGCGTTGCTACCCTTGAGGACTAAATTGAAATGCCTCCCGTACAGTGTCTTTTGCCTAACCACACCCTTCAAACCGAAACATAGCAGTTCTCATACTGCTGCTTTGCGGCAAAAATAGATGCAGCGGTGGTGCCTGGTGGTGGTTTGGAAATAATTCGTCAATTATACTTTTGTTACGGTAATATTTATATGATATTTTTTTGAGAGCATGAGTTAAACACGGAATGCATAGAAATAAGAACATAATTAACTAGAACAAGAACAGAAACGTAAATTCTTGTCCCGCTATGAGTCGAACCCGCCTTTAGTTCGATTCCTAGCCCACGAACAATAGACTGACAGATTGACCACTGTACCATATTGAAATATAGAGTCATCATCAACCCAATTATTGTCCCACTGCTGGGCACGGGTCTTCTCTCAGAAATGAGAGCATAAGCCATAGTCCACCCCACTGGCCAAGACCGGATTGGAAGACTTCACATGCCTTTGAGAACGTTATGGAAAACTCTCAGGCATGTAGGTTTCCTCACCACGTTTTACAGCAAGTGATATTTAATTAACAAAACGCACATAATTTCGAATTTTTTAAATTTAGAATAGATAATGTTTCGTGAAATAGAGGTGCGTGCCGGGATTTGAACCTCGACCGACCTTAGCGGCGTCGAGAAGGTTAACTATTGGGCTATCATTCACTTTATACGTATATAAATATAGAGTAACGTAAACATATCTCATGATTTCCTAAAGAACTGGTAACCCCAACTCCGAATGTGAAAGCTGTCCTGTAATGACGCTTATGCAGATTCACAATTATTCGTCGCCCCAGAATGTGTTTGTTCGGCTTGTAACTACGCTGTCGTTTACCTTTTACGGAACATTTCTCTTTGTACAGACTGAATGAAACCGTAAATAGGACAGATCAAGGTTAGATAAACTTCTTTTTAAAATGGACTTGTCTGTACACAAGTATAATTTAGTAGTAACTAAAATGGAATCTGACAGATTTAGGCAAAATATGTCTGCTGTGTCAAAAAACTTATATGCGCTTGACAATTTAAAGGCATCAATTGTAATTTTTCACCAGGTCACGTCAAGATATGTTTAGAATAAGTAAACAGAAGCAAACAGAAATGTAATGCAACAGTCGGCAGCGCGTTCTCTTCTAAAGTTAATATTTATTCAACCGGCTGCTTGTAGAAGCTAAATATTCCTCATGGAGGAGCAAAGCCGAAACGTGGCAGAATTTGAAGCAATTTCCATGCAGAAAATCCTATAAAAATGCACAAGGGAAAATGTTGTTCTTATAATTGGACAGGTGCACCTTGGCCGTGCGTGGCATTTCTGCGCCAGTACATTAGCATATAAATAACCAACACCCCTGGAAACTTCAGCAAAGGGCGACAGAAACCGCACATTTTTACATTTTTATGACTAAAATCCAATTATCACGGGCAATTATCGAGTCAGCAGATAGAAAACGAATTGCCCTTTTTAAAATACGAATGAAATTCAAATTTTGATTATAGTAGAGTTGACTCACAGCGTAACATTTTAATTAATAGTAATAGATTTTATTTAAATAAAGAATTTTACTTCAAATTAGTTAAAGATTCTGCAATACATGAAAGTATCGAATTGTGTGTGGATGGGTGGGTATCATGAGTGTATAGTTAAATTGATTCTATATTTTTTACTATGCAATTTATACAAATTTCTTTCATAAATAAAATGTGTGTTCAATAATTCAATATTAAATTGAAATCATTTGCTATAGTATCAGTTATCAGTAGTTATCAGTTGCTATAGTACGATTTAACACTGTACACTCTTGTCTAAAGGTTACAGATTCATTTGGCAATTGATAACCTCAAGGTTCTAGGCTGAGTAATTTTCCCGTGGCACATTAACTAATTGATTTGTCAAGGAATAGTTGAGCGTTGGCGAATAAGTCGAAAGAAGGTTTGTCTCTTGGCCCTTTTTTGAACAGAGGGTACAGTGGAAGAGCGATTACAGAATAGCGGCGATTATGATAGTTGTAATAATCGTGACGGAGCCCTATGGGCATAACACGTAACACACTTGTACGTTAACTACAGACCACAGACCCACGTCATGTAAGCTTCTGCCTTTTCGTTTTATATCTTACAAATATTTCCATAGCTATTATAAATTCAGAAACATAAAACATTCCATTATCAGCCTAATTAGAATCTGTATAAGGCTACAGTAAATTATTTTATACTTTTTAGTCACTTACAAAAACGTGGTATATAATTTTCTTTTTACTAACTTTTTTTGCATTAGATTACCTTATTAGAGCATTTGAAAAATCTCAAAACATAAATATAGAAAACACAAAGCTTTTGTCACTTGTCAAAACGTCAACTAGTGGACATGAAGTTGCATCCTGCAGCCATCGGTTAGATTTATGATCAATGGGAACGACCGACCGCCATCAGCGCAAATCCATGAAACCGCACACATAAGCGCATTGGTTTATATCGCAACACATATATCTCGGCTGCTGCACACATATAATCTGGTGATACATTGTGCTGTGTGCTCACGCCCTCGCATTTAGGGTGGTTATGTGTTAGGTGGTGAGCGATTAGCGGTTTAAACATATTTTGATTAACCTTTGGGGAAATCAAGTACCTGCTACGACAAATCAAGGCAGACAATATTTTGAAATACTACCGATGTTGATTATAATGTCTTATTCTCCACAAGTAACTTTATAAGAAATTGATATACAGTTATAATTATTAATAACCAAAAAATCTAGTCATATTTTTACAACTATCAATTAAAAAAAAAAAAATAGACATTGAAATTTTTAGGCTGTTTTATATTAAAAGATATATAGTAGCGAAACATAATGAATGTCACGTTATATTACCACTGCAGCTAATAAACACTCACATTAACCTGTTTAATAATAACTTTAATTAAGTACTTATTAAATCTTTTTTTTTCACTCTTAACTTATAATTGCATCTTCATCCCATATTTACTCATATGAATATTATTATATATAACCTATTTGTATGTAGTGGTTTTTTATTTATTACTAATAGAATAATAAAATATTTGAAATAGATAAATATTTTATGGATAATCTGGCAAGGTGCTGATTTCACGCTGTTCTCTAGTAACTTGTGGTATGATTGTACGGTGAAGCGATGTAGCGTCCATCGCGTAGCCACCGCAAGGCTGACGTGGCGTGTGACGACCCTACACACGCAGAGATATTGCCCTGTTGTTTATTGAATACCTAACATTGCGAATAAATCAACATCTATGCTTTGATTGACTAGAAATTAGAATGGGATTGAACACGTGCCTTGTAGGGTTCGAATGATTATTAATTATAATGCATGTAATATGTTAAGAGTCTATCAGATTTGTCTTGTGATAGAATCTGTTGTAGTGTCTTACAAAAATATAAATATTTGATCGTTTGTTAAGTTAAAAATATTTCTGTAATTATTGAATAGTAACGGGCCTTGTTTGTATGTACATTATATACATACATATATTTACATCGTACATTGAAATAAGAAATAATCTATTATTTAAAGGTAACTGAATACAAAACAAATTTCAAATTTTTTGTTTGTTTGTTAATTAGATTTGAAAAAACTTTGCGCATAGTTCAACTTAAACAATACGATTTGAAGAAGATCGATACAGTAGAAGCAGATATACACCTTGACCACTCTGTAGTCAATGTTATTTGTTTTTCTGATGATACTGATAGATGTTATTACGCATCCAAGTACAGTAGGTACGCATTAGAGCTTCTCTCATTTACGGATGTGCCTGATATGGAACTAATTCGATTAAAAAGTTTTCTATTTCTATTTTGATGGTGGTAGAGTCTTATGTCGAAGGCTCGCCTGCGGCGGCACCACCGCTGTATCTATTTCCACGGCCGGATTTAGAGGTCTGGAGGCCTCGCGGCAACATAAGAGGCCCCCTGCCTGGCCCCAAATTGTTTTCCAAATAAAATGAGAGAAAAAAATATTTTTCAATAAATAATCATTTATTGTGCCACCAAGTAGATACTTTTAGAATTAAACAAATCTATATAAATATAATCGAAAACAAGAATTATCTGAAATTAAATTTTAGCGTTTACAAACGGAACTTTCCGAGTTTTTT
>DWKW01003260.1:0-10169 GCA_018250115.1 Doberes anticus
TCATCAACCCATTATTGTCCCACTGCTGGGCACGGGTCTTCTCTCAGAGATGAGAGAGTTTAGGCCATAGTTCACCAAGCTGGCCAAGTGCGGATTGGCAAACTTCAGATACCTTTGAGAACGTTATGGAGAACTCTCAGGCATGCAGGTTTCCTCACGATGTTTTCCTTCACCGGTAAAACGAGTGATAATTAATTCATAATACGCAAATAATTTCGAAAATTTTGAATAAATAATATTTCAAGAAATAGAGGTGCGTGCAAGAAACGGGGTCGAGATGCTCAACCACTCACAAATAAAAGATAATAATAATTTAATAGTGACGACGACGTTACTCTAGCGAGCGCGCACATTCTTGTATAAATGTGTGCTTTGTGAAATAGTGTGATTATAAGTTATAAAGGTTTTTAAAATATCGATATCGATACTTATTGTTTTTAGGATTTTGTTATTTTAAGTAGGATCATATTTTTGGCAGCGAGTTTTCCTCTAATAATGCTGTTTTGTTTTCGGCTTTGAAGGTTCGGTTAGGTTTGGTTATTCGGGTTCTAAGGGGCGGTAACACATCTGACACTAATCAGCAGCGTGTTAACGCTCATGATGGTGGTAGAGTCTTATGTCGAAAAGTGTACAGGCCATAGTCCACCACGTGGGCCAAGCGGCGGATAAAAAGCGGCCTATTTCTGCCGTAAAGCAACAGTGTGAGAACTGCTGTGTTTTGGTTCGAAGGGTGTAGTTAGGCAGAAGACACTGGACCTGTCCAGATCCATGAGGACTAAGTTGGAATGCATCAGGATGCATTCCAACGCATTCCATCCCAAGAAGTAGCAACGCATCCTGTGGATCTCTATGGGCTGCGGTGACAACTTACCTGCAGGTTAGCATTTAAGCCCGTTTGCTATTCTGTCAAAACAAAAAAAACACTTTGCTAAACTCTGATTAAGTACTGCCAACGATTTATCAGCAGCTTCAGTGACTCATCGTCACTGAAGTAGTGGTAGTAGTTCAGTCAGTAGTGAGAATGAATCCATGACTGATTAGTAGTGAGAATGAATCCATGACTGATTAGTGGTGAGAATGAATTCATGACTGATTAGTAGTGAGAATGAATCCATGACTGATTAGTAGTGAGAATGAATTCATGACTGATTAGTAGTGAGAATGAATCCATGACTGATTAGTAGTGAGAATGAATCCATGACTGATTAGTAGTGAGAATGAATCCATGACGCGTACCGGCCGATTCGAGGTCGTTGCAATTTTTCAATTGTTCGCAATCGTCGCATGATCGGTTCTGGCGAATTTGGCGTTTGTGAGCGAGCGAGCGGCTCGGCTCGCGGCCCGGCTCGTGGCGTAAATGGTACGACGTAATTGGGGCAGGATCGTGTTACTGCGGCCGCAGCTCTGACTCATGTGGCTTAGATCCTTGGACGTCTTAGATTTCATTAAATAGATCGTATTATTACAATACCAGACGTACTTACGTTATATAGCTTTATAAATTTGTAATTATGGACTATGCCTACCTTGGCCATAATGACGATGAAGAACTTAGAAAATGCCAAATGTTATCCACAATGTAAATCCTCTTAATGCCTCATTAGTCATTATCATAAGATAGTACGGTAGCATAATCGTATCGTAAAACCCCAAAGTTTGAGCGATCGCTTCAACAATGCACCACAATTAATAAGCATCCGTTCTTGACAATCATCCACTTAATCTACATTCACGCAGAGACATTAAACTAGAGTGGTAGGTAGCAAAAAGTCACCATACACTCGACAGTGGTACCATGTGTCAGAACGAGTGCCGCTCTGCTATCAACGGATCTTGCTTTTTTACACATCTCGCCTCTAGATAACAGCGCATGACAGCCACATGAGTAAGTATCCGAGAGTACAGATGTTAAACTATGTACAACTGTTTACTACACGACTTCGCGTTGATTTGAAGCGTTACTAAGTTTTCTTCAATACTGATACAAACGAGCACGCAGGTCACCCGATTTTAAGATGTCACTGCACTCCATGGGCGTCTATTTCCGACCTCATACAGGAGCGATCATATCTCAGTTCACACGTGGATGCGTCGCTACTACTTAGGATTATTATATTCTGTGGTGACGATGGGATGTGCGACCGATCTGGGATCTCGGTTTAGGTCGACACGGTGTGTGCTTTATTACGATGATCGGATATTAATGCGGGGTCTCTGCATGCCTGCCCCATAGAACGCGGATCTTCGTCCTCACTGGCGAGGACGGCGCGTGTAGTGTATTCCTGTTCTATGTAGTGTTTGTGATCGGTCTATTCTGCCTACCTACCTACCACCTACAACTAGCAATGGTTCCGTCGCCGGCGAGCCTTCGACATCGCTCTTCCGCCATCTACGGATAGATTAGCTAGATTTCTTTAGCAAGAAGTCTTAATTAGAAATCACCATATGAATCGCGTACTATGTGCTCCGTTCACGTAAAATGTTGTCTTCTAATGTCCAATTACGTATTGCGTCGATTGAGATCGCAGGAAAGAACCGGTAGCAATTAACAACGGTTTTTGCGATCACGCGGAAACAACACACATTCCGCGTCCGAACGGACCATAATCGGACGTCGAGGAAGCCGGGAGAGTCTTCACACTTCTCAACTGTTCGGTTGCAATCTTAACCATAAGTACACTCAGTCATAATCATAGCAAAAAACAAGTGTCGCAAATAATCCTTTAAAAAATGCGTTTGACACTCACATCGTTAATTAGCTCACATACAGATCCATTGTGTCCTAGGTTATATGGATACACATAAACAAGGACACAAACATCTAGACCTGGAACGAAAACTCGTCATTTAAATTTCTGCTGAGAATCGAACCCGATAAGCCAAATGGGAGACCGACCAACAACAGTACCATGCAGATTAGATACAAAACAACATACTATAATATTATTGTGCTGATACTATGCAGCTTTATTTTACTGGTGGTAGTCTTCCGCCGAAGACCCTTTTGCGGCGGCACCTATTTCTGCCGTAAACTGCCGTAACTAGCTGCTTGAGCATTGCTATGTTTCAGTTTAAAGGGTGTGGTTACGCAGAATACACTGGACGAGAGGCAGGCCAACATAGACCACATAGATAGGCCGACATGAAGAACTCTTAGGCATGCAGGTTTCCTCGCGATGTTTTCCTTCACCGTTAAAGCGAGTGATAATTAATTTCTAACACGCACAAAATGTACCGGGATTTGAACCCCGACCCACCGGAACGGCAGCTCGAGATTCTTAAACACCGGTCCATCTCACTTATCGCCGTAGACAGATTTCTCAAACTTATCATCTCTGATCCGTATATCGTCTTTGTTTATCTTTATCCTGGTACGATGATATACGTTCTTCAAACTCACAACCTAAGAGCACTCGGATGTTTTAGATTTTGTCGCCCCTACTCGTACCTTGTAACCGTCGCCCGCGCCTCGTCGGGCTGCTTGTCCAACGATATGAAATTCTATGATCCCGTACCACCGGATACATGTGTTGCGACCCTTCCCTCAGAAACTCCATAGAAATGCGACCAATTAACGCTGACCACCGAACAGAGTGGTGGAACGCGATTCGATCTATAGAGAGAATTAATGAAGGCTATTATCTTATAGCTACTATTATACATCAACGTCTATCCCGTTAATTAGATGTTGGAAACCTCGTGTCTAAACATGGCGATGGGTGAGGCCCTCGGACTTGCTATGGGGTTCCATAAACGAGACCGAAGCCGAGTATCACTTTATCGTAATCTACAGCACAGATAAAAAGCCAGCGTCATTATTATCTTTGGAAATGTCCAGCTTCCGATACTAATTTGACAGCCTTTGCTTTCAGCGCTGTGCTATCTGCGCTAGATTCGTGGTTCCTGCCCACTTGTGACGCAGCTATCCGATACAGATTCCTAATAGTGTTTTTCCAAAGCAACATAACAACGATAACCGCTAGATACGTACAATGGCAGCTGCTGAACGTTATTGTGTCTATGTAAGGCTCGCGATTCTATTAAGAAATTTACGAGCGGTTTTTTTACTGATGACTCAGATTAGATTGAGGAGCTATTCATAGTGAGAACATAAAAATAATTGGTCAAAACATAAAACAATTCGGTATCGGTGCGCCGGCGCCGTCCCGTTAAAGCGGAGATGGGTACGATTGCGCCCGCGCATCTCGTTTAGGGTTGTCAAAAGTAGCAGGAAAATTATCGATTAAAAGTGAAGTAAGTGCCACTAGAAATATTTTTATTTTTTATTCAAACGGAATAGCAAACGAGCATGCAGGCCACCTGATGTCAAGTGGTCACTGCAGCCCATGGACATTCACATCTAATCTCAACTAGGACGGAACTCTTATCTGAGGTTGTATGTGGATGCGTTGCTACTCCTGAGGACTAAGTTGAAATGCCCCCTGTCCAGTGCCTTCTGACTTACTACAACACCCTTCAAACCGAAACACAGCAGTTCTCACATTGCTGCTTTACGGCAGAAATAGGTGCAGCGATGTTGCCGCCGCAGGTGAGCCTTCGACATAAGCCTCTACCACCATTAAATCGTAATCGTAATTAATCTTTGTTATGTTAAAAGCCACGCGGCTCATAGTTTTTGTCGCCGTGATAGTTTTATTTTTTGATCGGAACAGATTAGCAAACGAGCATGCAGGCCACCTGATGTTAAGTAGTCTCTGCAGCCCATGGACATCTACACTTGACGTTGTGTGTGGATGCGTTGCTACTCATGAGGACTAAGTTGGAATGCCTCTGTCCAGTGTCTTCTGCCTAACCACACCCTTCAAATCGAAACATAGCAGTTCTCACACTGCTGCTCTACAGCAGAAATAGGTGCATCACATTCTACAGATGACTCTACCATCATAAAATTCAAATCATCAAATTAAGCTGGAATCTGTTCTGGAATATTACTTACATTCCACTACACGGACGCTTAGTGTTCACACGCTGCTTTATACAATAACAATCTCGGAATTAATCAAAGTACGTTTGAAATGACTCTCCCAGCGGACAGTAGCCGGCTACATCTCAATCTAACTTCGCCTCTCCGGAGACTATTCATATTGTATCGTCCCAGCCCGGGTAGCTGCAACATGTCGATCGACTTACATGACGGTATAACTACATACATCGTTAATGAGCAAAACTACACTACGTCTTGTATGTTTGGTTTCTCTTGTCCTGCATTGTTGTTTTATTCTTCTTTCAACGTGATAGCAAACGAAGCATGGAGGCCATCAGATATTGAGTGGTTACTGCATCCCATCCAGACTACTGCTTTACAGCAGAAATGGGTATAGCGGTGGAGCCGCAGCACAAGAGCCTTCGACGTACTCGTAAGACTCCCCAATCATAAAACAATTGTTATTAAAAAAAAAACAACTCGTTTTTACAAGCTGCACAAATATCTTTTTTTTATCACCAAGTCCGGTCCAACGCGCAGCGCAAGTACGGATTGGCGGACATATTTTAAGAACGTGGAGAACTGAGGCGTGAGGGTTTCCTCACGATAGTTTTCCTTACTGTAACCCAAGTGATATTTTGTTTCTAATCAGCACATTATTTCGAAAAATTATACCTGTATGCCTGGATTCGCACTCAGCCCCACTGGAACTGGAGACCGATTTTAAAACTACACCATTGCAACTTGTAAGCAGTTCTGCTTGTAAGCATTCAATGACGTCTCCATTGAAGCTGTTAAACCTGAACACATGCTTTTTATACTAATTAATTAAAGAGGAGACAAATGAAAGTAACTAAGGCGATATTATATTTTTTATTTAAAAATTGCATCACCGATCTAACGCAAGATAAACACTCTACAGTTATTATCAGAAAAACTTCAAACGAGCGAAAATTTCATTCAAATTTATCTGCAAAACGAATCTTCGACTTGGTTCTATTTGAGGTTCGTTGTTTGTAGAAACAACTAATATTTTGAAATATTAACAGGATATTCTCAAAATATATGGCGGTGTCGTGGAGCCGATTTGACGGGTTTTATACGACTGATCTATTTTACGAAAGTTACTTCGTGTGACACATTTAATTCCTTTATTTGATATTTTGGGCTTACCGTTTTATCCGACTACGGCGAAGCGAGCAAAAACATTAATTGAGCCAAATATAAGAAAGCCAATGGTGGTAGAGTCTTATGTCGAAAGATCGCCTGCTGTGTCACCACCACTGCGCCTATTTCTGCTGTGAAGCAGCAGTGTGAGAACAACTGCTGTGTTTCGACTTAGTCCTGTGGAGTTGCTACGCATCCACACACAACTCTTTGATAGGACTTGCGTCCTAGTTGAGGTTTTGAGATAGATACCCATGGGCTGCAGTAACCACTCAACATTTGGTCGACTTCATGCTCATTTGCTATTCTGAATAATTGAACGTCAAATCTTAGAATATGGACATATATTTATTCCAATTTTTGACACATTATAAGCGACGCTCTACGTATTATATTTATTAAACTAAACATAAGAAAGTATTTAATCGTTAAATCATAGAATAGGGTTTGATGGTGTTAAGGTCTTATGTCGAATGCTCGCCTGGGCGACACTACCTGAGCACCTATTTCTGCCGTAAAGCACCACTTTGATATCATTTCCTCAAACATTGTATGTAAGTAGATTTTTGATATAAACGTTACATAAAATATTTCATAACCTTTTGAAACGTTTTATCGAGTATTACGACTAATATAGATAGAGAGCCCTTCCTTTGTAATGGTATTTGCTCGAACGCACTCCGACGTCGATCCCGACTCTCCTCTCACTGTTTGCACGGCTCCATTGTTAAGCCGTTCTTCCCCGGTCCCCTCTTGGTTTATACATCCTACTCGAACAGTGTAATTGAGAACATGACGTCATCCGTAATCGTTTGAATGTGTGCAGAAAAGTTATTGTTATTCCAAGCGTTTGTTTAACGAGTAGTTGTAGTAGTAGTTGTTGTCGAGTAGAACTATCTGCGGTAAAATCGGTGGTAGAGCCTCCTGTCCGAAGCTCAACTGTAGCGGCAAACTATATTTGCCATTAAGCAGCAGTCTGCGCACTGCTTAAGTATGTGTGGTAAGCAGGTTTAACAGTAGTTATCTTATGCCGACGAAAAGAGTGAAATTGAAAACGGACAATTTCTATTTCATATCAAGGTAAACACATACACTCAATAAACGTCACCAATTTATACAAATATTGTTTTAGTTAGAAACCTGCATGCCTAAGAGTTCTCCATAACCTTCTCAAAGGCATGTGAAGTCCGACAATCTGCACTTACCCGCACGGTGGACAATGGCCTTAGCTCTCGCATCGCTGAGAGGATACCTGTGCCCAGCATTGGGACAATCAAGGGTTGATGATGATGACGATGGCAGTTGAAAACCAAGGGTAAAAAAACTCTCGGCACTATTTTATTCAATTTAAACATTTTTAAAGCGTTTTCTAAATTCAGAACGGCTTTAGCTCTATATTAGCACATAAGACTATCACCATCAAAAATGTAACTGAAATAGAATTTGTCATGTCAATTGGTCCGTGGATTATAGACGACCATGTCGCCATCATATCAACATTACCAAGGACAGCACAGGATAAATTGCAGCTAACCGTACAGGGACGAAATTGGTAATACGAATAGTCTCCGGAGAGGCGAAGTTAGATTGAGATGTAGCCGGCTACCGGTCCGCCGCGCCGGCAACTCATTTTGAACGTAGTTTAATTAATTGCGCACGGGCGCTCAGAGCCGTTCAAGTTAGTGTTTTTTTTCTATACGTCATTGGAATAGCACACGAGCATGCAGGTCGCCCGATGTTAAGTGGTCACTGCCGCTCATTCGGCATCTGAGATCGTAACGCCATTAGCTACTCCTGGGGACTTGGAATGCTTCCTGTTCTATGTATCCTGCCTAACCTGCCTATCCACACCCTTTGAATTAATACACAGCAGTGCTCACACTGTTACTTCGGCTACTAAATCGGTGCGGCGGTGGTGCCGCTGCAGGCGAGCCTTCGACATGATACTACAACCATCAGCTGCTCTACCCGGACTCTTTTCCTACATATCGTTACACGATGAATATCCCAGTAGTATTTTTTTTATTATTATAAAGGCGTAGAAAACGAGCATGCAGGCCGCCTGATTGAGTGGTTACTGCAGCCCATGAACATCCTCATCCAACCTCAACTAGAACGGAAGTGTTATCTAAGTTCGAACGTGAATGCGTTGCTACTCTTGAGGACTAAATATCAATGCCTCATGTGCAGTGTATTCTGTATTATACATACATCATAATTACATATATCAATTCCTATCACATTACAATGGTAATTAGAACTAATTCTAACTCAATTAATACTCGCACGAAACTATAATTCAGAATCTTAGATGACAAATTGCAGCAACTGAATATATGGCTCTTGGATATTGCCGCAAACAATAATTTAATGTAGGTTCTAACTAGAATATGTTACGCAGGCTTGATCACAACTGTTACTTGTTAGCCATGTTCGATATTTTTTTTTACTACATAGAGTAGCGCATACTACAGAGAGGTCAAGCTGTAGGTGTCTGGAAATATTGTAGCGATCTTGTGCAAATCATCATCAACCCGTTATTGTCTTACTGCTGGGGACGGGTCATCGTCTCAGAGATGGGGTTAGGGCATAGTCTACCGCGCTAGTTAAGTGCGTATTGGCGGACTTCACTTTCCTTTGAGAACATTATGGAGAATTCTAAGACATGCAGGTTTCCTCACCAGGTTTTCCTTAACCGCTAAAGCGAGTGATAATTAATTTATAATACGCACATAATATCCGCCTATCCGCACTTGGCCAGCGTGGTGGACTATGGCCTTTAATATCTCATCTCTGAGAGAAGGCCCGTGTCCAGCAGTGGGACAATAATGGGTTGATGATGATGAAATAATCTAGAAATAATAACAAAATATGGTTTCGAAACATTAGATGTGCGTGCCGGGGTTTGAACCCCGACCAACCGTCGGCAGCAGCAGCAGATGATCGAGATGCCAAACTACTAGGCTACCACTTACTCACTCACTTCTGCTAATATATCGCATTGTTAAGCTTTTTTTTCGTAGTAATCTCATTTAAATCTATGTACAAGTTTTGCGTGATTGGCCAACAAACAGAGAAACGGACCAAGCTTTATAAAACATGAACGAACGAACAGTTTGTAGTATTTATATGCTTAATCCAAACTTACATTTCAAGCTTAACTTTGGAGATCACTATCTCGCAAAAATACTACAAATACTTGGTACCTGCTATACAGCAGATCATCAAAATGCTTATTCTCAATCACAAAATGTTCAACTATCCATAGACCGTCCTTCACGAAATGCCCCATACCTGAATCTAAGAGATTCTCTCCTTAATCAAATACCCGATACAGAATCTTGTTAACGTAAAGATCTATAGGCACGCCCTCGAACAAGTTCCCGTCAAGATTGTACGGAGTTGTGTGTTTATTTACTGAACGTTCGTGTTGTCTTGTAGCAGCCTTAATAGCACGGAGAAGTCTGTGTACCGAGGTACACGTAGAAGTCTTTGAAAAGCTTGATTTAATTTTCGCTTGCTATATATTGCAGACAATAGAGCAAGTGTTGCCTTCAGCTAGAACTTCGCGCGAGATTTTGTACCTGCAAACTCACAAGTTGCTTCGTACGAAACACTTCGGTGATGCAGGACAAAAATTACCCCAGGTAGCGATGAAATAATTTGATTTTTCTAATAAAAGTCGGAATTATTAAATAGTTATGAATCGATTAGGATATTTTTCCCTTTCGTGAATATTTTCAAATGGGTACAAAGTTAATTTGGTTTTTATATGATAATAGATCAGCAAACAAGCATGTAGGTCACCCGATATCAAATCTCGATTGTGGTAGAACCATCAGAGACTAACACCACCACTTAACCCCCACTGCGGGGCGCGGTTCTCCTCTCAGGGATGAGAAGGTTTAGACCATAGTCCACCACGCTGGACATGTGTGGATTGGCAGGCATAATTTGTTTATTAATAATAAATAATAATACTTAATTTAGATTGTTTTATAATCTGAACGGCAGGTGTCCATAGTCCCAATATCCCATCTACCGGTCCCTCTAAAAT
>DWKW01003261.1:0-10167 GCA_018250115.1 Doberes anticus
TCAGCAATTTATCGTACGGTTAAAATAAACTCAGTTATTCCATATTGGCTCGATTACACTCATAAAGAACGAACTCAAACCGATGACAATCTCGATTCAAACACCAGTGGTCCCAATACACGTTTCACTGAACAGAGTACCGTTAACAGAACGTACATCGAACTTGACAAATTGCTTACGCTCCTAATATCTAGACACCTCGACATCTGAGGAGATGGAAGCCGGTATCGCATCTTACATCTATGCTGTGTTTAGATTCCGAGATAACTTGATCAAGTTGATGTGAGAAACGTGGTGCGCTCGCCTCGCTGCCGGTAGTGTTGTTACCAGGTAGCGGGATAGCTTTTACCTTAATCATTTTACGACACGTATGTATAGGTGATGTTGTGGAATCGAATTATTTATTAAATTCAACACCAACAAATCATAACTTTGTTATCAAGTTAATGTCCGTGCTTACGATTCCATTGCAAAGATATGAGTTATCGTGGAAGTGGCATCTTTATAACTATACATACGCCCGCGAAGTTGTTGCAAATGAATGAAGAAAACACACTCTCCAATTTCGTTGACCTCCCAAATGTATGACTTGCATTGACCGAATGCATTTGTAGCAATCTTATTCAGAGATAAACATGAATATATTTCAGTTTTATTATTTCCCTTTAAACTGTTTATTTAAAATCTATTTTATAGTTTTTTACGTGTTTGGCGATAACATAGACAAAAATTCTCAAGTTTTAAAGTCAAAGACCAGCAATGAACTAAGCCCAATTAAGAAACTAGCTGGGCAGGGGGATATTAATGTATATGGGCCTCCTTTCACAGATAAGAAGGATCTGGGCCATACTTAATCCACCAAATTTTCATGCCTTTTGAGAACATTGTAGCGAACCTAAGAGTTGAATTATTAAAAGTAAAAAAAATTATAATTCGTTTTCAATATTGTTAGACACAGAGGTTAATTACATAAAAGTTATGAGATTTTACATAGTTTATCATTTCCGAATACTTGTCATTTAAACTCTTCTTAATATGATTTATTTTCAATAAAATGTATAATGTTTATTAATATATAGACGAAAATATGATAAGCATTGTATTTTTTGTTATTTTCGTTGAAGTAACTACGCATTGGCACAATTTTTATCTTTGGAAATATTTACAGAATAAGATTCTCATAATATATATCACTATAATTTAGTAAAATACATTTGTAGTTTATGGCATCGAACTGGACATTCTTGCTTATGCCCTTGAACGACTTACGTTAAGAAGTCATAAGGAATGATTTAAGAAATACTTGCCAAATAACAATATTTTAATTTTGTATAGTTCAAATCAAGTAAATAGTAAATTGATCCAAGCATATTGGAACTTTTTGGTCATCTTCAAAAATACGAACAATTTCGTCATTCCATAAATTTTGATTCGAAATTAAAAGTGCCTGCTTTGGTTTGAATGTGGACCCTATCGGAAAGGGAGGCCGATTTTAAAGTACTAGGCTCTCAGTGGCTTCCATATATATGTATTTATCAGTCTAAATCTAGTATAGGCCTCGAATCGCCTTGTCCGTCGCACATCAATATGAGAAGCATAATCAATATGTTAATATCAGAGATAAGAAATTTAGATTCCTACACATAAAACATACAGACGCCGACGTGGAACAAGAGTAGCCAGCATTCTTGGGAGATACGATCATAAATAAGGTTGTGCGCCGTTCAAACAGGGACCGTCTGATGAGTTTTTATCAAGTTTAAGGTTCTATTATGCAAATATAACTATTTAAAATCCAAGTTTAGTTAATGTATACCATTGTGAGAATACATTATTAGTAATACTATACATAAGTTGAAATGGCCTCAAATATTGTTCACAAAACACCGTTACCCAAACACTAACATTAAAATTTTGTAGAAGTTTTAATGTACTTCTGAATTTTATGATAAAATCAGCTATCAAAAAACGCAACGGCGTTAGCCTTTTGAGGATGCATCAAGGATTATTTCTGTAAAATATTAATAATTAAAATCTCAGCAACAGCGCCGTAAAATCGTGATTGGCTCCAAGTGAAAACTCGTTACGGCGATCGTAAAAGTCGACAATAATTAGGTGGGCACAACCGCGAGCACCGATATGAGCTGATTACGAAAGAAATACAGTCGTAGCGCGTTGATTTATTGTGAGTTGCCCTGGGTTTCATCGCCTTCCTCCACGAATAACTACGACGAACGCATACGCATGTAGTTAATGTAGGCTTAATGAAAAGAAATTCTCAACATTCGTCTTCCGCTCGTTTGACAGCTAAAACGTTCACATTATTAGTTACAAGTATTATAGAATTTTATACATTATTGTGACTACAGATAGGAAAATATGTTTATGGCAATGATCGTGATTTAAATTAACCGGATAATTCGACACAATCAACGGCTATTAGTAATTAACTCCGACCACCGCGGCACCCGGCGTCCTCTCGCCACCTGCATTATTGGGCCACAAATTATCATTAATTACTTTAACACAAAATATAAAAACACGAATATTATTATTATAAATAAGGTCCAATTATAGGGAAATTTTAGCTACGTCATCTATGTTAATATTTCATGGACAACATAAAACACAATTAAGACGGGGCATCCTTTTTGTAGATTTTCCATAATAAATAATTCATTGTAATGAAAAAGAGCAAAAAAATTAAAAACCTTTAAGGTTCACATTAAATGTGAAAACCAACAAAAGTTTTATTCATAAACATTACTAAGTTCCTACTACGTCTTTACTTTATATAGATAGTGTAAAAAAATATTTTCCGTTCGAAATTTTCTTCGAAAGTACTTGTTGGGCGCGGTTCAAATTAGAATGCAATAAATCCGAGCTGGAAGCGGTTTCAAAGCTCTAATATGATAAACGATTCGTTCAAGTGCGCAATTACGATCGGTTGTAATACGAACGAAGGCTTTCAACCAGCGCAGCCATAAAATCTAGAACCATTAACAGCTCACAATTCAGCACACATGTTAACACGTTTTCACTTGTAGATTAGGTAACTTCAACCTAGAAAAATACTAGAAAATATATACAGGCACTTATTTATGAGATGCAAGTCTGGTTCCTCCGTCTGGTGCACTCAGGGGCATCGCGGAATAATAATGATCTTGATTTAGGATCAGATTTATGGTGACTTTTATAATTTCAGTAACTCGCCATGGAAACAAACTGTAAGGAACGGAGAGAATTCATGCCTCGGGACGAGAATGAATACAACGCAAGTGTGCCACTAGTGTGTTCCATTGAAACTCCTAGAACCTCCCTACGTACGCTAAATGGCCAAGCAAGAGTGGTTGAAATGGCTTATTCCTATTCCTACTAATATAAGGTTTTGTATTTACGAATATGTATAGAATACTTTCGAACGCAAATTCTCCGACGGTATTAAATACAGCGGTAGGTAGTTATATAAGTAGTATCTTATCTACATAATATATAAGTATACTTATATAACACATAAAAGTAAAGTCGTACTTGATGTAAATCCGTATATATTCCTATGGTACTGTAGTATTTATCGGAGTTCCCAATGAAATACTGTATTCTAAGGGATGGTTTATACAAAATTCAGTGGTAACGACAAAAAGTTAAACACGAATAACCAAAGGTATCAAAAAAACCGGAGGGTCAATACCGCTAATTTTGCGTATATGTAAAACAGTCGTGAATATAAATATTAAAGAGTTTAAAATTTAAAATTTAGTTTTTCAGATGACCTTTGTAGAAGCTTATCATAGACGTAAAAATTTCAGCATAGTGCCTAGACTATATAAACAAATAAAGAGAATAAAATTCGTGTAATTATAACTGTTATACGATTCTAAAAAAAACAAAAACTGTGAGCTATAGTATAGTAGCGATTGTTCTAGAGACAAATATTGCCTTCTAAAATTAAAGCACTCAGTGCATGGCCTTTACCCGACTTGTCAAAGCGCTTGTCCTACATCGTATATTCGACTGTCGTCTACATTTGTCAGTCAGAGCAGCACGCGCGACCCTGGGTTCAGACCCGTTCATCTCAATCATTAATGGGTCGTCAAACACAAGCAATACAATGCAAATATACCGTAATTAGAATACACCATAACCAGTTCTTGTGACTTAATACCAAAACCGTTATATCTACACTTCATATGAACTACCTACAATGTTTTAAACTGCGAAAAATGTATGAACATATTACTTTCATATTTTTTAACCATGCGAAGTTTAATATTCGTTATAATGTGCAGAGATTAAATAAATTATTTGTTACTCACCTAAAAGGTCACGATCATTACACCTGAGTAACTGCAATCGAAATGCCGCGTCGACATGAATCGAGATAACTGCTAACGTGGCCACTGACATCTTCACATCGCGATAAATTAACATCCTAAATAAAGCATTTACATGGCCCATATATTATGCAAATTCCAGAATTATAAATCCCAACCAAATTGACCGTGGCAGAGCGTAAATCAAGCAATCACAAATAAAAAGCATAAAATATTATGCGTATAAATGTGTCTTACGATCTTAATTTGTCGGCTTACGTTTTTATTGCTACTGAAGAAGGGCGAAGAGACCAGTTTATGTAGTCATGCATTACAGGCCTACGTCGACCTACGTAAAAATTATCTACTATTTAACTTCTACCATATAGTTCATAAAGGATAAAGTTTAATATTTAATTAGTTAACAAACTTTAAGCAATAACAATCAGATGACAAATATCACTTTAATAAATCTATATCGAAAATATCAACAAATACACGTGAAAACACATGTTATGTTATAATAATATGCTAGATGATGTTGAAGGGTTTAATTATAAGGTAAGCAAGGTACATGTTTTTTAAAACCTCATCAAGGTACTAAATATATAGGAATACGTATGTAGGCATTATACTCTGCATTTACACATAGTTACAGTATTAACATATAAAAATCTACTCACAAATTTTAAGGTTCTAACATTAAGCGGGTAAGTGTAATTAGATCGAATCAGTAACAAAACAGCTTCTAGTGATCTGACGATGCATATTTTTTTATTAACTAATACGGCGCTAGGCGCGCTAACCAAACAACTGCGCGGAAAGATAGGTGTTGGAGCCTTCTGTAGCCAGGTTAATCGAGTCAGCGGTATCGGGATTATGTCATTAAAACTTCATCAAACGCTCATCGGCTCAACTAACTGGACTTTGAAGTCAACGTACGCTATAAAATTACAATCTTTAGCCCCCTCGGAACGGTTGTGCGAATACCCGTAATTGTTTCATAATAGGCGGGATCACGTGACACCAAGACACCAAGGCCCTAATAAATGGCGTATTAATGCGAAATCCTGAACGACAAAACTAGTCACACGTCGTATGTAGAGCTTTTGGTTGTTATAGTTACTTATCAGAATCTTATTTTGGAAGGGAAATACCGAATCCCTTAAACGTTAAATAGTAAAAAACATGTGGCCATTTCATCGTATTTTATCTCATTACTGCTCGAATCCAAAAAACGGAGAGACAAATTGTGAATTAAAATACCATCCCTGGAATGTCAGCATTGAACTCTTAAGCGGAGAATAACATTTTGGCTCAGACTTTTCGCTTGATTTTTTACAAGTTACGATAACTGCTTTTCAAAGATCTTTTAGAACATTAATTCCAAATTAATTAACCTTTCTTTGTTAAATAGTAACATATAATATAACCAGATCGGTCTGTACCATTATAAAACTGGCACGAAGCCGTCTCTGTTACATTAAACGTATTTGTGAAAAAGAAAGTGGTCGATACTTATTTAATAGGTTAAACTCAACACGTTTCCATGTTTATTCGTCAATATCGGAAAAAAAAATAGGGAATGTATTTTAATAGGACTTTCACGTTTTAAAATCACATACTATTAAATACATTTGAAGTGAGGATAGCCTAGTGGTTAAGCATCTCGACCCCACTACAGTGGGTTGAGGTTCAAACCCCGGCACGCACCTCTATTTCTCGAAATATTATTTATTTAAAATTTTCGAAAATTAAGTGCGTATTATGATTTAATTATCACTCGCTTTAACGGTGAAGGAAAACATCGTGAGGAAACTTGGATGGCCGAGAGTTCTCCATAAAGTTGGCCAGCGTGGTGGACTATGGCCTAAACTCTCCTATCTCTGAGAGAAGACCCGTGCCCAGCAGTAGGAAAATAATGGGTTGATGATATACATTTGTACGTGTGACATTTGTTTGACGACATACTGCGGAACATATTCGAAATTTTCATTAATATTTAACAATATGAAAACGATCATAAGGAATCATTTTAATGATCCTGCTCTCGCATTAACCTCTCAATTACTGATCGCGTGAGCAAATTTATTGCCGTACTGTTCGAAAGATAATTTCACAAAGTAAAATAAATACGACAAGGCGAGCAAAGCCATAATTAAGAATTAAAGTTCTGCTCTTCCCAAAATTGTCGCGAGGAGCCGGAGGACACCCGTGATTTATAACTCTCCAGTAATATTTCCAGTTAAATTGAAAATGTTAGTAAGAGCTCACCGAAGATTAATCGATAAATGATCATGGTAAATTTACCTCGATAAATTATAATGATCCTCTGAACTCCAGCGCATACGTAAGGAACACAGTGAGCTCAAAAATAATCTTAGGGTTTTTTGCGTATCATGCCGAAGTTGAGCAGAAGTTTTTACGCATATTTCAGTAGCAGGCGTCTTTTAAAACGTGTAACTGTGCTACGAGGAGGTCGAACCCAAAGCGAAGCGCTCGACAAGTTTACGGCGCAAAAAGCGCGTAGTGTGGTGGCGGCGAGCGAAACGGGGTGCAGTTTTTGTTAAGATCCCGTCAAAGCTCGGTGTCGCGCGGCGCGTCGACCACTCAACTGCGGCTCCCTCTAATTGGACGTCTACCTGTTGCGTCGCCTTACTGCTTTTTTCAGTTCCCCGGCGTATACACTCGGTGATGAGCACTCTACGTGAACAGTTTCGTAATGTCCCGCTAGGTAATCTTCCTTAGTTCTTCTGCCTTTTTAAAAAAGAGCAGTGCGAAGTTTTTGTAATCGAAAGGCAGCATTTAAGTCTGAAATTTATTACGGTTGAATAATGTATGAACAAATTGATTTGTGCTTTTAAGCGTAAGTGAACTACTACTTTAAATTTCAGTATGGTTCCTTTTTCCATCAGAATTTTAGGTACGTAGTTTCATTTCTAAGAAAATAAGTGAGTTGAGTGAGTTGTGTAATGAGTATCATGTATTAATGTACATTTTTAACATGTTAAACGTAAATTTTGAAGATTGAGTAACTTTTTGTCAAAGTCTGCTGTTGAATCACAATTGAAGTTTTCTATTACAATTTCTGCAGCTCGCATTTCTATTTATTAGTACTCAATATTAGGTATACATGGATGGGACTGTATATCTAAACTTAACAACGGGTCACCTGTATGCGAAATTTAATGCCTGGTATCCCAGTTAATTCATTAAAAAAAACTTAAATAAAAAAAAACTTATAAAATATTATAAAAATATATTTTTGTTTTACTAGACACATACAAATTTACTTAGTAGTAATCGGTAGTCCGAACCGAATGCTATCCGAGAAATGTGCGAATATACATATCTATACAAAATTGTATAATATGCTCAGTGGCCACAAAACATAATAGTACTGGTATCTCGTAGTACGTTTGTGATTCTTTTGCAGAGTATTTTTGGAAAGGCATTACCGTTCTGTCCCATGAGGATCAGTTATTTTCTTCGGTCTTTCAATCGTCAATGACCATTGGTGCGTGACGAGGGCGCGCGATCAAATGCGCGACGCTCCGACGCGTACGGCGATTCTCCACGCGCGCCTCTGCCGTGCGACCGATGGGCCGCCGGAAACACAGTGACAATACAAAAAAAACTCACATTTCATTCATCGTTTTTTCCCACCGGCACTTGACTGTACGAACAGGTTCTCAATATCTATTACGAGCCTCATTGGATTAGAGTAACTTCATACTGCAACTGTACGACGTTCATGCGACCACACCCAGGCGGCACATCAAACTCTCTTTTTCCAGTCTTTATAGGCACAATAGGTTCAAAGACAAAGAGGAAATCATCGGTTTGCACAAATAGGGATTTTACAGTAGGGAATACTTTATGACGAGTTCTAAAGAGGCCGAAACAAGTGGAAATATCAACAAAAACAATTCGCTTTCACTACGTAATCATAATTATTTAAAATTTCAAACTGAAAACAATTGAACCGCAATAGTACCGTAAACGGCGCAAATTTCTTTCGTACCTTGAGGCGCATTATTCCCAATTTTGTTGCATTTTTTTTTTATGTACTGAATGACTTAGTTATTTCCCCCTTTTTTTAGAAAATAATTCGAACACGACGGATAACAGCTTTTCATATTCTTATCATGAAATTGAAATGTCACCTATTCAATGGGATCGTAACCAGTCTGTTACAAATTATACCACAATAGAGATTATAACTTTAGAAATACGAAAAAACTTTTGCTGCCCGACATATTATTAATATTAATCACCTTTGTATTATAACAAAAACATTCCCACTATGTCAAATATTTCAGAAAATGTTCAGTATACAATGTTGTTTAACCCAGAAAACAAGATATATGAAACTAAATAAATTATATTGAGTTGTGAACTCAAGGAAAATAGCAGGCGAGCATGATGTATGCACTTGGTAGATATGCGATCTCACAGCTCTCGTTGGAAAGTAGACCGACTTATCGCTTCGAAACCGTTTTGTATCTCAAATTCTAAAACACGCCGCTAGCGGATATATTTTCACGGATAGCTTATGTTTCTGCTACTTCAGTGTAAAGGAAATTCATACACGAAGGACCAAGGAAAACTGCCAATTATCTACATTATTCCATTCCTTTACATCTTAAGACATTTTACACACATTAACTGTACTTACATATGTATACTGGAAGTAATTAGGGAAACAATTGGAATCAAAAATACCATAAAAACTTCAAGACAGAAGATATATTTTTAGATGTTTTACATTAGCGCAAACATGGATTTCAAATATACCTAGAAGGAGGGTAAATAGATTAACCTACCTTGGCACCTGTCAACAATTTCATCGCCTCACAGAAGTTTCGCCGTAACCACAACCGCCGAAACATCGGGATCTTACTTATAAGTAAGTATATGAATCGCGATAAATATTCCGTTAATACTAATTCTAATTCAGTAAATGTATCACCAATGTACATATACCTGCTATACACACAAGTTGTTGGAGATAACGACAGTGCTGACGAAATAACACGAGCAAAGCCTTATCGCTGTTAGTTTTCTGAGATCCTTAGGGTTAGTAGCATTCTAGAAACAAGTGACTTAAACCGTAAGTGAGCAAGACATGAAACTCTTCAAGTCTTCCCTGAGATCGAAAAAAGTACCTACATGTTGTCGAACTTCCGCAGACAAAATAAGGCCGATGGCAATTTCATTTTAAAAAATTGTAGCTTGTGTTAAACATACCAATATTTACAATATTATAGACTGTAAAAATATCTATCAAATTTTAATTTAAAGAACTGACAAATATAGTTGGTAACTGTTGGGAAATTTTAAGTCACCAATACTTTGAAAGTATGTGTCCGATTTGACCAATTTTCATTAGGTGCCGATATTATTGCACAAGGGCTTTTTGTCCAATTTTATACCGATCCATCAATAATTGTAGTCGCTATCGTTTGGCCTAATTTTGTTATGTACCATATATAGGTACATACATCTGTATACAAAATTATCTTTGTACATAAATTTTCATAATCAATAGATACAGACATATTTTAGGAATCAGGCCGTGACATTGACTCCGAAATTAATTTTCGAAAAAGGAATCTGATTTTTTTTTATATAAGCAGAATAGCAAACGAGCATGCAGGCCACCTGACGTTAAGTGGTCTCTGCAGCCCATGAACATCGACACCTGAGGTGGTGTGTGGATGCGTTGCTACTCCTGAGGACTACGTTGGAATGCCTCACATCCAGTGTCGTCTGCCAACTACACCCTTCAAACCGAAACACAGCAGTTCTCACACTGCTGCTTTACGGCAGAAATAGGTGTAGCGGTGGTGCC
>DWKW01003262.1:0-10167 GCA_018250115.1 Doberes anticus
CACTTAACATCAGGTGGTCTGCATGCTCGTTTGCTATTCTGTTAACATAATAAAAAAAATTAGAACGTGTCATAGTTATAAAGATTTATAAATTTTACGTTTAACATTTATATTTTTTTTTGGAAATGTAACTGATACTATTTAGAACTTTTTAAACGGAAAACATTAAAAAAATATATTGCTCGCTAATCACTCAAAAACTGCACAATAGATTTGAACGATGATTTTGAATTACACCACTTAACCAGACGGTTAAACTTAACCACTGCTTTATGCTCGAAGATTCTTTTTTTAAAAGATCCAGAGATACAGCTTGATCCCTCCATACTGCGCGCCGTCGTATCCGCGGGAGGTCGATTTAAAAGGTACTTATTTATTTTTAACTTTCATGAGGCTACAGTGTCGCGGGCGTTAGTCTAGTGTTTTATAATAGTGTAGTTTAATTTCAGTAAGAACATAAATATTTACGTATTTTTAAATCGACAGTAACTTGTACAACAAGTGATTTCCGTAATCTGTGAGCTTACAGTAAACCGGTTTGTAGACGTAAGCACTGACGTATATAACTCTCCGTCAGGTTAGAAGGTGGTTCCGCTAAAACCAGACCTATTATTCTGATTCAGTATTTAGTCGTAGTAATAAATATTTCTTGTAGGTAGTTCAAATTTATTCTATTAAATTGAAATACGAATTTTTGCTTAGTTAAGTCGACTTATTTACAGAAAATACTTCAATTACCATCCGTAAAAATTTGCATACTTACTATACAAACGGTAGATAAACATTTGTAAATTTACCTAGTGAAACCTACCATCGTTTGTCAAATACACGCCCTACAGACTGAGTCAAATTAAAAGTTTTTAGCCTTTATATAATAAAAGTAAAAAAACTTTTATCTTTTAAACCAGAGTCTTTTAAACCAGAGTCTAAGCCTCCCCTGCGGCGGTAGCACCCCTGCGCCTGCTTTTGCCGTAATGCAGCAGTGTTAGAACTGCTGTGGTTCGGTTTAATGGTGTACTTAGGCAGAAGACACTGGACAGGAGGCATACCAACTTAGTACTCAGACAAACACTTAATATCAGGTGGCCTGCATGCTCGTTTCTACTCTAATAATATTTAAAAAAAATTGGTGTAAAAATTCAGCTGTAAAATTAGTAGCATAAAAAATAAACAGGACATTCCAACTTAAGCCACAATAGTACCAACTCATCCACGTACGACCCAAGATAGGACTTCGGTCCTATTTGATGTGGATATCCATGGCAACAGTGAACACTTAATTAGACAGGTTGCTTGCATGCTCGTCTGCTACTCCGTTATCAAAAAAATACAGTACAAAATTACTACAGTTTTTTTTATATTGACGGAATAGCAAACGAGCATACAGGCAACCTCTCGAATTAAGTTGTCACTGTTGCCATGGACATCCACATCAAACCTCAACTAGGACGGAAGTCCTTTCTGAGGTCGTAACGCATCCAGCGTTGCTACTTCTAAGGACTCAGTTGTAATGCCTCCCGTCCAGTGCCTTTCTGCCTAACCACATCCTTCAAACCGAAAAACAGCAGTTCTTACACTGTAGAAATAGGAGTAGCGGTGGTGCCGCCGCAAGCGAGCCTTCGACATAAGACTCTACCACCATCAAATACTATACAAATACACAAACATACATGTTTTGAGTATACAAACATTTTGCAACAAGATATTATTATTACAGATAATAAAAACCCGTATACTAAACCTATGTAAAAACCCATTATTAGGTTTTTTTTGGGTTTTCGCATATTATTGCTTAGATTTAGTTACATGATACTCCTGGTAATTATTTGCATGCCTTTTAAATGGTCGTTTAAATATTTACCGCCAAATTAGAGTAAAGGAACATAATATAGCGTTTGAATATTTTTGAATTTAGAAGCATATTAAGATAATCAGGTGTAGGATTAGTTATGCCTCGAATAATGTCGGGGTACCCACTAAGTATTAGTGTTTCATCCACAACACCATGAGAACATCGAAATTAATTTGATAATTAATTTCGATGGTATGGTTACTAACAGTATGGTTACTGTCCTCAATACTGGACACGGGTTTCCTCTTAGAGAGGAGAAGCCATAATCCATCATGTGTGGATTCACACGTCTTCGTAAAAGCGAGTGATAATTATTTTTTAATACGCAATATTTTAGAAAAATTCATAAATTAATATTATTTCGAAAAATTAGAGGTGAGTGCCGACATTTGAGCGGTATGTTGAATTTGTTAACAACTACAACTAACTTTTAGATATATGTATGTATTTTCAAGCTTTTACTCTTGACCCAATTTCAATACGAACTTCACCCACCCAAATCGAGTAAAAGGTTTTATTTCTCATGATCAGCGTAAAAAGAAAACAGATGAAAGAAACGTTTCGGGTCTACAGACCTATAAATAGTCCGTCTCCGGTACTATGGTCCTTAATTTACCACAGACACATTGTATTGTAGTGTCAGCATGTCTAACCATGCCCTTCAAACCGAAATACCGCAGTGCTCACACTGCTGCTTTACGGTAGAAATAGAGCATCTGCAGTGCCGCTACACATCGACATAAGACTACTATCGTTAAACATTGACAAAATTTTTGAAAATGATATCTAACTGATATCGGCTATTTAAAGGTTTCTGGAAACAAAACAGGTTTCTTTAACGTTCGCGATTTCGTCTGTGAGTATATTTTAACGCTGATCACGCAGTAACTGCTGAATCGTTTCGAATGGACCATCCATACTTTAAATGCCGTGTGCTTCAATACTGCTATTTGGTTGTACAAGAACAGTACAGAGTTTCATAGATACGCTTAACCTCTCCGATATATGGGCCGTCATACGTGGGAGAACGATTAAAATGGTTTTCGTTTTTACACTCCTATGCAGGGACAGGGTCTCGGTCAGTAATCTTCTAGTGTATTATATAACACTTATAGACAATACACCGTTATTGTAGTGAGAGCAGCCTCAGACTATGGACTACAGTTTTGCAATCGCCGCGTGGGCGCAATCAGGTATATTTTTAGCAACGTATTGTTTGTCGAAATTGAAACCATCGTGCATCTAGAACAGTGATGATTCCGATCCGAACTGTTCCAAATATTGACATTATCTTTAAATGTAAATAGCACTTACTACCAAATTAAACCATCACCCAGGGTTGTTTTTTTTTTATCTGTCTGGGTAGTATGTAAATTATGGGATGGATAATAATATGGAGCAGATTTTTTTGAATAATCGATTAACTTGAAATTTTATAGGTCGCTTCCATATAAGAGTACCTGAAGCATCCGCTAAGAAAAGATTTTTCTAAAATGAACCATGAAGGGTGTAGAATAGGGGTTGAAAATTTAAATGGGCTAATTTTATTTTTTGTTCTCTATCTCATCAACATTTTACTATCCCACTGCTGGGACATCGGAGATGTTGATATTAGTTTTATACAGTTTTTTTGTAAGTTCGTAAAGTTCATGTGAAACGGTTTAATTGATTTCAATGAAATTTGGGACGCAGATACCATATAAAGATAAATATAAGATTTTATACCGAAAAACAAGAATTCTTACAGATTATTTCCATTCTTTCTTCCCCTTACATTTTTTGACCAATATCTATGAGAACCAGACACAGGTACAAGCTAATTGAACTGACAAATATAATGCGCTATTCATATATATAATGAACTGACAAAAATAATTAATTTCGGTCTCCTGTACCGGTGTGAAGTTGTTTGTGTCCCGGTGAGCATCACACATTTTTAGAAATAATATGCGCATTATAAGCAAGTTTTAACGGTAAAAGACAACATAGTAAGGAAACCTGCATGCGTGGGTACTCCAAAATGTACTCAAACGTACGTGAAGTTCACCAATCTTCACATGGTAAGCGTGATAATTCCTTCTCATGCGAAGTGTAGGTTAGTTTAGAAGATCAATTTATTGAACGAATATGAAATTGAATAAGCATAAAGCAGTCGTCGATTGATGTTTTAAGTTTTGACGAATTAAAAAGCGTTTAGAATAAGCGTAAAATGGATAGTTCATTGCGTCCGTAAAGCTGATCAAAATTTTTAAATTTTAATTGCCGCAATGTATGCACACCAACGGAGAAATTCTAAAGAATTTTTCAGAACAAAGGCCGGTGTTTAGTTTCTTTTTAATATTAGCTAACATACATGCGCTATTTACATGCATACTACAATCAAATCAATAATATGTATTTATCATCCACTAAGGTATATAAATTAAAGTACAATACACTACTATAACATATACCTAATGTAGTATATACATTTTTTTTCCAAAATTACCTACATAATTGTATCTCATATCCGTACCTTTATAAGCTATTAATCCCAGTACGTGCATGTTCCATTCTTTCTACGGTATCATGCTTCATGAAAATCTAGTAAAAACGGTCATTCCTAGTAAAAGCGCCAACTTACACTTACATTTAAGGTAGTTCTCCTCGAACTTGGCCCTCATCTGCTTGTACGACTCCAGACACTTCTGGTACTCGCTCTGCTTCCTCTGCACCTCTTCAGTCAGCTGGGAAGAAAGAAAATTCATTTAAAAAACGGCAAAAGGTAAAAAACAAAAAAGTTGGTATTAGACGAAATCACTGATGAAGATAATTCGTTTGATCTCAATATTATCAAGTATAGGTAATGCTTAAAGGGAAACGTCTCTGATAAACGCTATGTCTGAAGACGGTCGCATTGATGGGTACCTATATTGATTATTTTTTCATGGCAATGAAAAGTTTAAAACCACCACTGGTCATCACCAGAATTTATTATTCACACAATAATAAATTCAGATGTGGCGAATTTAAGCTGGCCTCATGACACGGGTTTCTGCTATTCAGATCCCGAAAATACATGCCGTTTAAGCTCATTCATAAACATGTTGTTTGAACTTCACTAACAAGTTTTAACAATTTCTTGACTTCGGCGCCTAATAGTTTTTTTTATGTTATAAGAGTAGCAAGTGAGCATGCAGGCTTCCTGATGTTAAGTAGTCACTGCAGTCCATATACATACACGTCCAAACCCAAACTGTGCCGAAGCTCTGTAAAAAGTCAAACCCAGATGCATTGCTGTGGACTAGGATGGTCGCCTCAAAAATTGTTATCTCGGCATCCACACTTTTCAAACCGAAACAAAATAAAACTTTATTATATTGTTTCATGGCAGAATTTGGCGTGACGGTGGTACCTCCCCGGACGAACTTAGTTCTACCACCGACCAAACGTCGTTCGGTACCGTCTGTCAACGTTGCGTAATCTAAATATATATTATATGAGTAAACAATAGAGCTTGCTTATATAACTTGTTTCGCAAATTAATTAACATTCTTAATCTTCCTCCTCATATGTAGGTACCTAACGAACTGAAACAATGTGTTCATCGATAATTTAAACATAATGCGAACAGAAGCTTTTAAAATTTTAGTGGGCTCCCTTTTAAATAAATTAAAATAAATTGTTATTACAGATAACAATTTGAATAATATATTTAAGATAAAATATACAAATCCATCTGCCATCAAAATGTAAGAATATACGCAAGCGAGAGTATCTAAATGTTGTGCGAGTGCTGCTATGCAAATATTATTCGAATCATTAGGGATTGGCATCATTGTTTCGCGGTTACCGTGTGACAATACTTTCCTTTTAAATAACGTGCTTTTTGCTATGATTCATTTGTATCTATAACAAATTCGTGCCTTCTTCTTGCCGACTCAAACCTCCTAAAAAATAAGCTCGTAGTAAACTTTGTAAGTAACACTTACTGTTGATATTAAGACTACAAATAAAAATTTACGTAAGTAAATGTTAGAATATGAACCGTCCCATTACTCAGTAATAATTATTTAAACAATCAAAATTATTCTATGAGCGTCTATAGAAATAATTAGGTATATAATTACTGTACAGTTCATACTTTGCTAAGAATATGCATTGCAGCCATTTACAATACGTTTTTTTATAGCCGAACCATTTATAAATGAATTGTTGGGCGAAAATCTTGAATCCAAAGCCGGTTAATCTTATTTAAAAAAACATAAGACGTAATTAAACCTTATCTAAACACTATGATCCGTAGCAATTAGCATTATGATTGAGGTAACGTAGTAAAAACCTGAACGTTATGATCCATTCGCTTGCTATATTTCTATTTCTTAATATACCTAGCATAGAAATAGGTATATATTTGAAGTTCTGAAACTGACCTAATTAAGTGTATCCTTTCGTCAAACCTTTCACATTCTCATTATTACCAATATCTAAACTAAACATTAGTATTAACAGTAATTAATTTAATCTAATATAATCTACAACTGCCTGTCTACGCAATATGCTGTAAACTCAATAATCGTTTGAACGAAATGATTAATAGTCTGCAGCGGAGCAAACATAAGCTTTCATAAGGTATCCTTTGGAAGAGCTAAATACAATGTCCGACTGCAGTTCATAGCATAACATTTCTAAGTTACATACCTACAGCAGCAGTTTTTATTTGGTCCGACAAAGACTTCTTCACGATCATAGATAAGCTTTATTTTAGATAGATACTTAGATAGATGGATACTTCTTTAACAGAAAGGGTTTAATAAAATAGTTTTTTTAAAGTATTTTTTTAACCTATCTACATATATAGAGTAAAATGCTGTAAAGTTACATATTGTTACCATTTAACCTTTTAATGTTTAATAATAATACCTGAACGTGTAAAGTTCATTATTTAATTACGCAAGAAACAGCTTAAGTGGGCACCGGAAACGATCGGCATTGCATTCCCAGGCTCGCCGGCTCAATGACAATCGATGACAAGCAACTCATCCACTTATACTTACGATAAATAAGCATGGGAATAATCACTACATTTAATAAGTATTACTTATAATAATCGGTTCATACTACATTCCTTATAACTTTGTGAATTATCTTAGTTTCATGATTCATCAATGCTTCAACCTATTTACTGTCCTGTTACCACCGTACAATATCGAACATTAACGAAGAAACAATTCAATTTACCGTCTCATTTTCTTTAACTGATTGGCGCTATATGTTTATTATTGTGTATATTGTATTTTATTATTATTTTACCCATGCTGATCTCATGGGATGCCAAGCCACTAATGTGACTCTCCACTGACAAATTATCAATCCAGACAGAATAGTTTGAACAATTGCACTTATGATATAAAAAAAATTTTGATTTTAGATATGAATCTAGATTAGTGAAGTGGAATTTTTTTTTCCGTCATACAAATTTTGATACAATGTTCATTAAGAAAACTAAAAATCTATTTATTTATAAAGAATATTCAATTAATGATTCATCAACGACCATATTCGTGTTTCAGGTTTGAGTAAATTAAAAATACATTACCAAGCTTTATATACCAAATGCCTAATGACCTAGCAATTATCCATATGAGTCATTATTACAACACCTTAGCTTTTGTAAACGTATTATTAAGGCAGAATTAAATGTGCAAAAAACTTAACGCTTAATCTACGACTGTTTTATAAATCTACCTATAAATAAAAGTGCACTAACTGTAGGGCCACTGACTACGAAGATTTGTTTGGCCCTGATTACCTTTTTGTTATATGTATTTGTATTGTATGTATTTGAAATCTTCTAGTGATACCTACGACCTTTCTGGGCAGACATCGGGAGATATCAGATTTCTTCCCACAAAAGAGTACCGAGTATTTTAACACGCTTTTATTAGCTTCACCTGTATGTTTGTGAGTTTGTGGGTTTGTGAGATTGTTTGTAACTCTCCTTTGCGTCTAAAAAACTAAAAAAACACGCTTTTAAATAATATCGAACTAAAAATTAAAAATAATTTTCAAAATATTATTATTGTGAAAAAGCGTCGGGCGCTCGATATACAAAAAATATGGCACAAAGCGCCCACGCTTTTTATATAATACTACTATGTAGTATTTTTCGTTCATTATTGTATTAAACTTATTTTGAATATTATTTTTAACTTTTTAGTTCGATATTATTTAAAAACGTGTTTTTTAGTTTTTTAAACTATATTTATTTCTGCTGGGTTTACCCCGGTCTATCATACCTACCCAGGCCTGAATGGGTGATGTAGGCCGATGAAGGATATTTTGCTGTCTTTCAACTTTAGTTTATTATTTCATGAAATAAAATAGCAAAGCAATAAGGAGCAAACGATCACACAGGCCACCTGACTGGTCTCTAAAGCCCATCGACATCCACATCCATCCATAAAATGTTTAAATTATTAAAATTGTTGCTATTTTAGGATTGTGTTAGAACGCTGAATGATGCTCACGATAATGCTTTAAGCTGTTGCAGAAATAAGTGCGGCGGTGGTGACCTACCGTTTTTATCTCATCTTCATTGATATTTATTGATATATATACATTGATATTTATTGAACTTTCGCATAGTAAGTGATAGTCTAGTGGTTAAGCATCTCGACCCCGCCACGGTGGGTTAAGGTCTAAGTCACAGCAGCTCTATTTCTCGAAATATTGTCTGTTCAAAATTTACGAAATTATGTGCGTATTATGAATTAATTATCACTCGATTTAATGGCGTAAGAAAACATCGTGAGGAAACCTGCATGCCTGAGACTGAACTGTGGCCTAAACACTCTCATCGAGAGAAGACCCGAGCCCAGTAGTGGGACAGTAATGGGTTGGGGATGATGATGATGACCTTCGCATATGACGGCGCATACTACAAAGAAGTCAATGTGTATATCTGGTTCTACTGTACTGATCTTGTTTAAACTTATTGCTTAAGTCTATATTGCATTCAAATTGAGAAAGTCTCATCCAAATCTATTAAGCAGTGAAGACTGAACAAAAATAAAATGAATTAGTTTTATATTCAGAAACCTACAAAAAGTCCCCATTTCAAAAAGTTACCACATTATAACCCATTAATTTAATTATTTTCCATTCTTAGAACTCCTCCGCCATACGCCCCAACTAAGAAGGCTCTGGGATCTCCGAAGAACACTGGCACCACGACTGCACATAGGGTGCCTCCCGGGACTAACTCCCTGTCCATCACTCGCCTTGTTAGGCACAGCAGCTTCTAGTCACAACAAGTCGCCTTCATTCCTGGAGTAGCAATCAGAATTTTGACTGGTTGCCAATCCATTTTTTCACTATGCCCTTTACATGTAGAAACGCCTCTGCACCAAGAATCTGTCACCACTGTATAGCCAATAAGCTACTGAGCCGGCCCCTGCACTACAAGGATATTATTCGACCTGCAGCCCACCCACAAGTAGATGCCTAAATATGGCTATATAACAAAGGTATAATATTCAAAGCATGCTAGCATGCGGTAGTTTAGGACTTCAGGGCCAAGTTTTTAAAATTGATTCACTTAGTTGCATTCCAAGATATGCTCGTACGTATTTACATATGTAAAAGAATTGCATTTATTGTGATTGTGTTGTGATTTATTCATTACACTATTCACAATCTATGCAATTTGTGATACATATGATATATAACTATAAAAATAACTAATATGATCCTATTGCACTTGGTGTAGGTCTATCCTTAAAGGAATTCGTAGCGCGAAGCTTGTTGTTATCGAAGTAATAACTCTGTACATGATCGTTTGGGAAATGTCAGCCAACCTCGAACTGCAGGTGTGTAATAAAACATTTATACTCCTTGGGTATTACCAGTAACCTTTTCTGTATAATAGTCACCTAATAGGTATCAAGAATAAATACTATTGTAGGAAATATTGTTTCGAATTAAAGCAACAGGTTTACTCTACAGCTCGCTTATTCTTCGGTAAATACGAAAGTTTTAATCATGTGATGTCAAATATTTAGTATGAATATTAGTAACTAGCTTCACCCGGTCACGTTTCGCTGTAGCTCGGTCTGGTATGAAGTTAATAGCAAACTTAATAGAAGTATTCTAACGAACATAGATACACCAAGTAAAACATATTTATTTGAACAATGCCCTGTTTTGGTTTTCGGTGGGTGTACAGATTATATAATGAAAGACAAGGAAAAATAAATACGCGCGAGTTGAATGCAATATTGTGTCAAAATTTCAAGCCGGGTTGTTTCGATCGACTCTTTTCGAGTTTTGCCTGT
>DWKW01003263.1:0-10166 GCA_018250115.1 Doberes anticus
AGATCTATCTGAGGTTTTGTTCTTTGAATTTCAACACAATGGAAAGGTAAGGGAATAATAAGGACGTTTTTATGATGGAACGCGTCTCATAAAAAGGATAAGTCATAAATTTCACGGCACACAAAAATCGGTCGAGTATTTGAATACGCCGAATTAGTTATTAAGGGACTTGCCGTACTGTGGCAGTGTAACGGTAAGATGACGGACGAGTGACACAACTGTTGGCGCATCGACAAACGGTTTGTCATAAATGCAAATAGAATTTTTTGACAGGATTCAGTAAATCAGCGAATTAGTCATTTTGTAATCGGAAGGATCGCAGAAAAAAGTTTATTCGTAATCGGTATATTACGATTTGGAGCTAATAAATTTATTGAAAATTTTATGGAATTTATCAAAAAAAAAATTGTGTCAAATCAGACATAATTCAATATAGCGATTATTCGTTTTTGGAAGATCTTTTTGGTATCTGTAATTTATCTAGATAGTTTGGATTAACAAATGTATGGTTACATTTACAGTTTAATTACATGCATTTGTTAAATCTGCCTGATTAACAATGCCCTCGACATATTTATTGATCTCTTTTCTTTGAAGAAGGGAAATTGCCCCACACATAAACTATTGGAGTCTGAAGAACTATCTTGCAACAGAAATGGAATAAAATAATAGAGCGTTATGTTAACTACTAAGACTACTTCTACAAATATAGATTATATTAAATCAATAAAATATTGAAGTATCCTAGAATATTAGCGAGAGTTTTGAGCCACGCCTAGAGTTTCGTTAGCTTTTTTATAAATAAAAAAGGAATCATGTGGGTGGTCTCTCTATTAGCTAGGTTTTTTATTCTGTCATACGTCATTTACTCGCTCATAGTAGAACACTACACTTATTCCCAAGGACGAATTGCGGTTTGTTTTCGCGAAATATTATTATACTTGGCATGAAAAAGGTTTTCGTGTTAATAATTTTGGATTTTAATAAATGACGATTTAATAAATTAGCACAGTTTTTTATACGATTATTTTATGAGTTTTTATTGGTATCTAATATTAAATATAGTTCGTTGTAATCGTGGCTAGGCCTTTAATTTATTGAAGCAATAAAAATAGTCCATTATGTGTCGTGGGTGCCATGGATACGCAGAAACAAGAACACAAACACCCAGACAGGGAACTAAAAAGCAAATTCATTATTTAAATTTTTGTCCTACGGGAATCGAACCCTGGCCGGCATGTTGACCAGTGGCAAAGGTTACGTTGGTAAATGAAAGATTATTATTCGATTAAAAATTACTGGTTTTCCAATGATTGCTGAGCAAGTCTCTCCTCACTTTGCGGAAGCCTTACAGCACAAGCCATCTCGTTGCTGCTATGCCGCTAAGTAAAGAAACCGCGAAACCTTAAATACTCAATGTTGGTAGAGCCTTAAGTTTTAAGTCGTTTGCTGCTGCTCCACTGCTGCACCTGTTTCTGTATTTAGAGAGTAGTTTGAGCATCAATCATTCAACTTGAATTAATTAATTAATTTTATTAGAATTAAATATATACTCGTATGTAGTTTGAAACACATATGTACCTATTTATGAAGCCAAGATTACTTTGCAAAATACGGAAGCTAACATGAAAATTTACGAAACATGAGGCTTATATATAAATACATATGTACATACTCGAATATCGTTTAATACACATATTTATTTACGAAATCAACGCTACTTTGTGTGGTTATGAAGAAGACAACGGACAAGAGGCATTCCGACTTAGTCCTCATTAGTAGCAACGCATCCACATACGACCTCAGATAGGACTTTCGTCCCAGTTGAGGTTTGATGTGGATGTCCATGGGCTGCAGTGAACACTTAAAATCAGGTGGTATGCATGCTTGCTATTCTTATATATATGCTATTCTTTTCGATCCGATTTCTTTATTACTTTATACTTTTTTTTTAACTGAAAATATTATGATCGAGGAATACCAAATATTTGTATAGCAAGTAAACGTTGGAATGCCCCATGTCCAGTGACTTCTGCCTAACCACACCCTTCAAACAGAAACATAGTAGTTCTCACAACAGTTGCAGCGATGGTGTCGCAGCAGGCGTGTCTTCTACGCAATATTCTACCGCCATGGGACCATCTTTGTACCGACCATAGTTACGTCCGTAATACTATGATTACTATATTTAAGCGTGATTCAGAAGTAGTTCATGTCAGATACTACAAAAAGAAACTATTAATATCAATTTACGGTATGGAACTTCAAAATTATCTGTTTCGCTTCGATGAAACTCATAGCAGATATTTTTTTTACCATTATAAGAGTTGTCGCGGCCGGATATTAAATGGCCTCCAATCTCAAATGTTGGATTGGCGGGCGCGTTTGGGACCTGCGAGTGAGTGATAGCCTAGTGGTTAAGCGTCTCGACCCCGCTACGTTGAGACGAGGTTCAAATCCCGGCACGCACCTCTATTTCTCGAAAATTATTTTAAAAGGTTTTCGAAATTATGTGCGTATTATTAATTAATTATCACTCGCTGTAACGGTGAAGGAAAACATAGTGAAGAAACCTGCATACCTGAGAGTTCTCCACAACGTTCGCAAAGGCATGTGAAGTCTGCCAATCCGCACTTGGCCAGCGTGGTGGACTATGGCCTATAGTCTCTCATCTCTGAGAAGACCCGCGCCCAGCAGTGGGACGATAATGGGTTGATGATGATGTTTGGGACCTTGGACTTCAACGATAGAATGACGGGTCCTACAAAGGAAAAAAAGAGTCAGAGAACTTAAGCATTGCTTCCGGCCCTACTTAGTACTCAGGAGTAGCAACGCATCCACATACAACCTCATATGTGTCCATGGGCTGCAGTGACCACTTAACGCCAGGTGGCCTGCATGCTTATTTGCTATTCTGTTAATATATAAAAGACAACGACGAAGAAATTGTTCGACGACACGAAATAAACAATTCAAAAAATGACATTACAGTTACATTGTAAACCTTTAGGATTGATGAACATACTAACATAGGTGCTTGTATGTAGTAGTAAGCTCTGCTGTGTTTGTAAGAAAAGTATGTATGAAAGTTATGGACAAGTAGCTTTACAACTTTGTCGTTAGGTACTTAGTACATTTATACTAGATAGGACGTCGAATCTTTTTAAGATTGGATGTGGATGTCCATTTGACACATATAATTCAAACTATTATTCTCCCGTTGCTTGGTATCGGCTTCCGTGAAGAGATATAAGACTATAGGAAATATTGGAGCGGGCTTATTTCATAAGTCTTCAACTCTCAGGCATTCAGGATTCTCTTACAATATTTTCCTTCACCGCGAAAGCATTATTAATAAATTTCTTAACGACCGTGAGTGTTGTGGTTCATGCCGGGATTCGAACAATAACCCTCCGGAGCGGGAAGTCGACATTCTTAAGCACTAAGCTATCACTGCTCCTATATTGTATAGGCATTGAATAATTTCAATTTTGCATAGTCAACTATGCCGGCTATGAGGTTCGTTATGGGTCAGTGCACGGTGTTGCGGTTTTCTGCAACGAGATCGATCTCTCGCATATACGTTACACATTTCTTATGACTGTCTTATATATTACTATATAGCTATCCGCTCCAGTATTACACGTTACACGGATGTTGTTATTTGTGTTAATTGTGTGGGAAATACTAGATTTCCTAAACTAGCTTTTGTCCGTGTCTTCATCTGCGATGATTTGGAACAAAGATGTTGGGACTTAGAGACGTTTAAGACAAATATAATAATGTTTCTACTGATATACAACTAACAGTTGGGAAAACATCGTTAATGTCAACAGAAATTTATCGTGTAAATTAATTTGATGCTGCAAAAATTAAACAAGTTCGAGAAGAACTCCCTCTCTGTGGATTCCGTACCAACTTTATTAGATAGGTTTACTATAAAGATAATAATAATAAAAACGATTAACACTCATAGCCCTGCGCTAGTATTTCCCGGGTCATGAGTGCCATGGTCACACACAAATACACCAAAACCAGGGACAATAATTTAAATTCATTATTCAAATATTTGATCCATTAGAGCCCTTGACCACTGTGGCGTATCAAATTTTCACAAAAATCCATTTGATCTTTTTAAAAAACCAATCGACTCAGCTTGTTGCTGGTGTCGTTTCATTATACCTGAGCAAAATACCGATTTATTTAATTTTTACCAACTTCTGCTGTTCCGATTATTATAAAGTAGACTATTTTTAAATGTATTTTACTAATGCCTGGGTCACGTCTGAGTTTCTAAGATTAATTTTACTTTGTAACGCGCCACTAAAATCACTTTGATTTTATAATTTGAGTCATCATCATCAAGCCAGTTATCAGGCATGGTTAGATAATTATTTATTTGTTATTGTGTTTTAGTATCTAATCTATTATAACTTATATTTATACTATAGAATACATTATAATTCTGCGCAAAAAATGTCACTCAGGTAAAGTATAAATTTTCTACCAGTTCCTAACTGCAGTATAATAAATATTTATACACTTGATTTATTCGGGAGATACCTTCCGAAAAATTTGTTTCCTACATTTTCCAATTCTTATTATAACCCGTAAATTGTGCATCTACATTTAGGACTTCAGAAAATATTACTAACACAGAACAAATTTCAAATTTTATATTTTTTTTTGTCGTCTGTTTCACCTGAAATTCTCCTATTAATAATATATACAGCGAATATTGCTTCCAAGCAGAGAACTCTATAAGCACTTAAGATAGGGTTATCAACCAAAGAAAAAAACAGATATATAATACTGATTTATTATATGATAAATATTATTTTTAAACAGGAAATGATGCCGCCAACCATCCTTTACGTTGACAGCAGGGTAACACAGTCCAAATATGAAGATACATTTCCTGAAGTCGAGGAGTTGCTTGGCACAGCTCCCATGGCTAGACCTTGCACTCTCGTCTGGAGAGACGTTTCAGTCCTAGTTAAACTAAAGGATGGGAAGCTAAAGAGGCTTGTCAATAATGGTGAGTAAAGTTAAAAAAATGTTAATACGTGGTGATAATTAAACTAATAATCTGGATGTATCTGAATAAATATTGTCGTTATAGAATTCTTTGTGTTTAATGTCTAATGCGTTTCTTTACAATAAACACATAGAAGTTTTTTTATTCTCAATGTACCTGTACGAAGTTGTGGGTGCCATCTGTTATATTAATACAGTTGTAGTTAACCGCCAAGTCCGACAACCTTGCGTGACGCCAAGCGCCCGAACTACGCGACAAATCGGGTCACGTCACACCGAAAACCAGCGTTCGCTGTGACAAAGGCTGAGTGACGCTTTTCGTTTTTAAGTTTCCCGTATATAAGCGTTAAGTTACTTGTATTATTCATTCTAAACTAATATACTAGGCGAAATAAATGTCTTCTTTATAATATTCAGCGTTATCACGTCACGTCTGGTAAAGACGTAGGTAAATTGAAATTATAATATAGTTTTTTCACTCAAATGCCGCAATATCGTTGGTAACGGATGGAAATTTAATATGTATTAAGTACATTAATATACAGAACAAAAAACAAATGTATTCACAGTGGAAATTTTTCGTCACACTACAGAGTTTTTAAGCTTTAAAAAAATTACAGTTTAAAATTTGAAGTTATAAATTATGTTTATTATAATGTCTAGAAGACACGTGCCGTGTTCGTGCATTGTGAGTATGCGAGTAACCACACATTGTATTAGACGTAAGCGCTAGCATTAAACAATACATGCTTCATCCAGAGATTACTCAGCTCCGGGTCGTTAGGGCAATTGGGACGATAGGTCATGTGCATCGCGAAATAATTTCGGGTCATGGTTAGCTGTGTGGCAAGTAAAGGAAAACAGGATTAGAATAATTGATTTCTTTAGCAATAATTTACTATGATTGATTGTAATATAAAGTCCGAATTGAAAAATGAACAAAAAGGAGAAATGTCACATTTTGAGAAGTTTTCAGAATGTTGCTTTCAATTTATATTTGAATAACGTTATGTTATTTCATTTGGCAGAAGTTTTCCCTTAAAATGGCGGGACAGTATTTATTTTTTCAATGCACGGTTTCTTAATTGTAATAAAAATACTTAAAGAAATTATATGAATATTCAGCCTCAAATTCAGGCCCTTGGAATATATTTGAAAGGAAATATACAATTTTAAGAAAATTCTAAATATCCATACACTGTATTCTTAATTTACAATCATGAATTAGTTTTAGAGTTGATAAAGTATAAAAAAAAATCTTTCACAAAGAAATCGACGTAACTGATAGATTTCTTTTTAAATGTTTCCGGCAAACTTGAATAAAGACCCTTTAAAATTGAATGAATAGAAAACCGCCTTATATTTGGAGTCGTTTAATTGATTTTTGTTCACAGTCAGCGGCATCGCCAAACCTGGCTCGTTGGTTGCATTAATGGGATCTAGGTAAGTTAAAATAGATTAGTTAGACTTAAAGAGTAACGAAGTTCATCATCATTATTAAACTGTTGTTGTCCCACTATTGGGCACAGGTCTCCGCTCACAGATGAGAGGATTTAAGTCATAATCCACCACGCTGGCCAAGTGCAGATTGGCGCACTTCACATGCCTTTGAGTACATTATGGAAAACTGTCAGGCATGCCGGTTTCCTCACGAATGCTTATATATGTATATATAGTTAAAAACTCGTGACTAAGACTATCGCTATATTCTCTCTTAGTCTTTATACATATACAATGTTTAGTTTTAGTCTTTATATATTATGTCAAAATGTACACTAAAAACAAACCTGACTCACTCTTATTAACATAGATACACACTAATATATAATATAATAAATACTGAATATCTAATGTAATAATCATTTTGAGACATAGTTAGATGTAGTAATAAGTATAATGCATTGTATGTAAAACGAATGAAAAACACAATTCACTCGAGAGAAAATACACAAGCGCCATGTTGTAATGAAGCAAGAAGTAGTACCTACTAGTATGTAAATATTTGCAACAATTTTGCAGATATTATTATAATCGTAACAGTGATTAATAAATATGGTGTCTATAGCGACTGTGTGTATTCTAGACTGCTTTTAGCAAAAGAACTTAGTAAATTGCTCAATTTATTTTGATGATAATGGAGTCTAACGTCTGCCTTGCCTGCAGCGGCACCACCGCTGCTCCTATTTCTGCGGTAAAGCAGCAGTTTCAGCACTGCTGAAATCTGAAATCTAAATTAATCATTCAAATTTCTACTCCGCTGGGAATCGAACCCTGCGAACGGCAGACCGTATGTCTTAATAGACCAGCACTAGTATCGGTGGCTTCGGATTTGGACTCACCTAGACGGAACCCTTAAATAATAACTCTATGAAACATATTGTAATGCAACAGTATATACCAGTCTTTTCGCCCCGAGTAAAAGTGACATAGTTAATTGAGTACCCGCATGGAGCCGTGTTTAATTGATGATTTGAATGATGAATTTAATTTCTATACCTGGTATGGGTGTTTGCGTCCTTGTTCCTGTGTGTGTCCATGGCACCCACGACACAGGAAATCCCAGTGTGGGGCTATGAGTGCGAAACTTTATTTATTCATGCAGATATAGTTATAAAAGAAACGTGAAAAATGTAGCACCAACCCATTCATGTGGAAATAAGCAACATTCTCTATACTATCGCAGTCTAAAGTTACGGTTTGCCTTGTTAAGCGATTTCATATCAAGGTCGATAGTAACACAGAGGAGTCGGTACAGCACGGTACAGCAGGTAAAGCGGATTGGATATCTAATGACTGGTCCTAATTCGGGAAGCCTTTTGAGGCGATACTGTAATAGGATTATAATCAGTCTATGATTAGGCACCGCAAAGTAGAAGTAAAAAAAATGTTGATCTCTTTTACACAAGGAAATCAATTGCTTGAAACGCAAACGTAGCATCGTTTGTTATTTACTGTTTACTTTTTGAGAATTTTAATACAGATCATTTTGATTATACAAGCAATTATAATGCAATCTTTGATGGTGGTAGTTGTTATGTCGAAGGCTCGCCTGCAGCGGCACCACTTCGGCACCTATCTCTGCCGTGAAGGAACAGCTGTGTTTCGGCTTGAAGCGTGTACTTAGGCAGAAGACATTGGACAGGCGTTCCAACTTAGTCCTCTGGTGTAGCAAAGCCTCCACATATAACCTCAGATTGGGGTTCCGTCCTAGTTGAGGTTTGATGTGGATGTCCATGGGCTGCAGTGACCACTTAGCATTAGATGGCCTGCAAGCTCGTTTGCTATTCCGTTTGAAAAAAATTATGCATACGAATATTTAAAATACATGTTATGGTATGTAATAATGGGATATAAGTGGTTATTTCTATTAAATTTTTAAATTGAAGGCGTAATTTTGACGCAAAGAAATGGAAGATGTAAGTACCATCTTGTTTAAACCGTGTTGCTAAAATAGTTTTTGTTTGATGTCGAGGAAAACAAAGGATTTAATATTAATATGTGTCACCTTACATATGATTACTATTTTATAGATATATCTAACGTATATCGTAGACATTTTTCTAATATGATATACTACTTGCCACTTAACAGAAATGGTTATTAATCTGTATGATAAGACCTTTAAAAAAATGAGAAGAACACATTTAGATAATTCCAGACAAAAAAAGAAAGATTACGTAACCATCAATCAGCTTTTGAAGGTCTACTGCTGGACATAGACCTCCCCTAATTGGCGCCCTAATTGCGAATTTTTAATCCAGCGGTTATGTAACCGATCCATATCATATACCTTTAATAAATTTTAAAGTCATAAATAAAGGAAACCCTACGTACCGTACAAAATGAGGACGTAAAAATAACGGGGAATATTGTTCAATTCAATTCTATGTAGTTTCTTTATTAGCCAACTTTTTATACAGTGGTGTATTGTATTCGAGTCCCTATCTCATTTATTGCCGAATGTTATCAGCCGCAACTGCTATCAGCAGTAACAACGTACTATGTATATACGTTGTCGTGGTCAACGTGGGATGTGCCGGTTGGAAGGTCCTGGATTCGATTCCCAGCGGGGCAGAAGATTGGGCTGTAGATTCTAAGCAAATTTTTCTACTTTAATGACGATTAGTATTCCGTCAATATATTAATTCTGCTTCATATATCATATACATAAACTTTCCTTTTTTTTCGTTCCGTCGTTAAATAATGTTTTTTCAAAATGTTTTGCAATAAACTTTTATTACATTTTTTTAAGTCAATGTAATATTTTTTTATTTTTTCGTAGTGGTGCAGGCAAAACAACGCTGATGTCAGCCTTGGCTCACAGAAGTCCTGGTAAGATTTTTTAGTAAGTGAATTATTAATTATGCGTTACAAATTCTAGGTAGTGACCTAGAATTTCCTCCCAGCTCCCAGTGGGGAGGACGACGGTAATGGTGTGTACGAGCGATCGAGACAAGCAGCGAAAGATCCATGAACAGAACTCTTCATTATCTGCGGCCGTTTCATTTATCTAAACTATTACAAAACTAAATTACAAAATATTATAGCAGTTATACTGCTACTGTAATCGGAATGCAAAATATTAACCTGTAACACTAAACATCACTATTTAATATACTTAAGATATTGATTTAAGTATCTGTAGCAGGTACGTGCCACCATATATTGGGTAGTCAATTAAAGTTTGGTAATTTTTACACTCATATGCTTCGACAAAGTCATGCGCGAAAGTCTTGTTTTCAGTGGGAACAGTCGCGGACGGCGAGATCCTGATGAATGGTCAGCCAGTAGGTGAATTCATGCACCGGGCCAGCGGATACATGCACCAGGATGAGCTGTTTGTGCAAAATCTGACCTTAATGGAGCATCTTACAATCATGGTAGGACCGATCTGAATATCATCTACCATCTAAGAATAATGCATCTGGAGGCATCAATTAATTGTGTCATCATCAACCCATTGTCGTCCCACTGCTGGGCACGGGTCTCCTCTCAGAGATGAGAGAGTATAGGCCATAGTCCACCACGCTGGCCAATTGCGGATTGGCAGAATTCACATGCCTTCGAGAACGTTATGGAGAACTCTCAGGTATGCAGGTTTCCTCACGATGTTTTCCTTCACCGTTAAA
>DWKW01003264.1:0-10165 GCA_018250115.1 Doberes anticus
CCATCACCACCCTGCGCCACTATCACCACCCTGCACCACCATCACCACCCTGCCCCACCATCACCACCCTGCGCCACCATCACCACCCTGCGCCACCATCACCACCCTGTGCCACCAACTCCATCATCACCATTAAGAGTTTACCCAGCCTACCATTAACCATAACATCTATCTGTTATGTCCCAGGAATAAATATTTATTAAGACGAGAACATACCTAAACTAGAAGTAGCTCAATGATTCTATCGTTTGAAGCGTGTCCCGTTCGCTGTGCGCCGCCGTGCACCGCCGTGCAGGCTGCGGTGGACACGCGCGATCCGACGCGGCTGTCGCATGCCTGCATGTGTCATGTCCGTTGCATATAAGTTAATAACTACGCATATATATACGTAGCCCGTAATGTTATTATGCAATGAAGAGATTTAGAAAAATATGTATGTTTAACTTGTAACTTAACTTGTATGTTACTGTATTATTTTGTTGTAGTTTAGAAGCGACCGTACTATAGTTTGATGAGTAGATGAACATCGAGTTGTATAAAATGTTTGCAGTTACCTCATAATATTTTATTTGATTTTATTTAGAATACATAGAAACTGTACCATATAGGTGGTAGATGTCGAAGGCTCGCCTGCGGCGGCACCACCGCTGAACCTATTTCTGCCGTAAAGCAGCAGTGTGAGAATTACTGTGTTTCGGTTTGAAGGCTGTAGTTAGGCAGACGAAACTGGAGGCTTTCCAACTTAGTCCTCAGGAGCCCACTTAACATCAGGTGGCCTTCATGCTCGATTGCTACTCTGTAAAAAAAAACATATATATGTCCATATATATATATAAGGAGTAAAACTTGGACGTATAAGAAGAATATTAAGCGATAGTAAATTAGGTAACATACATGACCGTTCCAGCGTACACAACTCCGCCTTCAAGACGATGACGGAAGCGGTCCGCGAGAGCGAGATCAAGCAGCGGGACCCCGCCGCCCTGCTGGCGCAGCCGCGACACTCGTGAGTACACACACACACACACACACACGCACGCACGCACGTACACATGCACACACACACAGACGCACACGTTACACTGACATGTTGCAACGTAGGGCTGCATGCTTGGAAATGTTAATGGTTGGCTGGCAGGTGTTATTACCATAAACAATAATAAGGAGACGAATTATTAACTACTAAACAAAAAATAAGACGAGGAAATATAAGTAAAAAAAAGCAATGTTATCTGTTGTAAGTAGAAATGATCTAATAAGAAGGAGAAATTTTAATTGCTATGAAACTGACGGTAATTTCATTAATTGAAACGTCTCATTTGGGTTGTTTAACTGAGAGCTGGGAGAGAAAATCATAATTAATCCAATAATAAACTTATTAATCATTAAAGTGTAGAATTTTCAACTAATAAAATTTCATTAAATACTACGATTAACATTAGTTTTAATGTTGCCGATTATGTTAACTTTTAAATGGCAATATATCTCAAACATGTGTTGCAAGAATGATTGTGCATGCATGTGACTTTTAATTTATTGGCATGAACTGTGTCTGTGTGAGATACTTTAGAATTTTAAGTTCAATCCCTTCTACAAAAATAATCATCCACGAAGAAATATAAAGAATTATAAATTTTTTGAAGCTGTACTGCTGTTTTTGTCCGTAAAGGGTGGTTAAACTAACGTATGGAATTACATGACTGGAGTGCCCTATTATTGCCTGATGCTTTGGTTTATTTTAATAGTAAAAAAATATTTATAGATCGAATCCTTTCTCAGTCGTTTCCCCAACAAAAGAAATGGAGTGACAAGAATTAGTAGGTAACGGACTAAATATACCTTTGCAACAAGTCAGTGTGAAATATCAACAATTTAAAGTACTCAATACTCCATACTAACAAATAAATATACATTCGGTTCTAAATACGTTTAAAAGAACGACACAGCATAAGTCCAAACGTAAAGTTCTGTTAAAATCGAGATCGCTGTAGACGGCTACATAACATCGATTTTTTTTCTGTTTTTCGATTTTTAATTTATCTAGTCCCTTCCATGACTCATAAAACTATAATTAAAACTTTGTTAAACATAGCATAGCTTTGTAATAATCGCGTGAAATAGACATAAATAGATATAAAATCACTGTATAGAATCTAGATTTAGCGTTCTGTGACTCGGTTGATCGTTGTTAACGATTATAGCAGAAGTTTTAAACTGTGCCGGACAGAACTTTCTTTGGACAGATCAAAAACACTGTTTCCATTTTTGAACTGCAATTAAATCAACAATTCACCATGTTAATATCAAATCGATATTTTTGATCGATTAAATTGATTGGTGGTTTGGATACGTTTGTAGACTATGTTTGTATGTTATCGATGTTGTGGAATGAGTATCCATACTATTTATTAATAAACAGCGTATCCAAATTATACAGCAGTGTTTTTTAAATTAGCGTTTACATTATCATGACCATAAACGACCATTTTAAATTAAATATAATACACTCGCACTTGGTAGCATTTGGTGTAGCACAGTATATAAACGCAGAATATAATTTAGAGATATATTTAGTAGCCAGTAGCTCAGTATAAGGTATTGTAATATATGCAATATCTGATAGATTTGTGCTCATATACATATATGTATAGTATATTTAGAAGATAGAAATAAATTCTAGTCAGGATTTAATTATGTTAATTTATATTATTTACGTGTATTAATACATAAATGTCAGTATTTATATGTCATATCATAGATATAAACATCATATACATGTTTGTACCTTTGTCGAATTGCAAATGATTCAAAAACCTTACATACATTAAAGATACATATTATTATGTATGTCAATGTTTTACTTATCCAATATGATAGTTTTTTTGTTGAGTAATTTTATTTAATTTTGTAAAATAGATTATACAATAACTGTTCGTAACATTATACATTGATTGAACCGGCCATTTGCGATGCGTTAAAGGTAGTACCCGTGTGATTGTTTAGAGTGCATGTAATCCCTGTTTAGTTTATTAAATTTTCATTAGTTTGCTTCGCACCGCCCCTCCCCGCACCCGCTCGGGGCCCGTGTTGAGATAACAGCATGTAGTTGACACTAGATATAACCCGAGTTGAGTACGTTTTCGGTTTAATATTTGTGAACCTAAAAGGGTAAAATATGGCGTACAAATAAATAAAGGTTTTTGTTTGTTTGTTTTGAGTTATTAATAAGTAGAATAACCTAAATAAGAAAACTAAGAATTTTGGAGTTTGTTCTAAAGAAAAGTAACTTATTAAACTAACATTCATAACTAATGTCGAAATGATAATGTATTGATATTTGGTATGCTACTCGAACAAGTAATTTAAGTAACCTGTTGCGCTATTAAAAAAAGGAAGCACAAGCGACTTCCTATTTAATATTCATAATAAAAGACGATCGCGGAAATCACACCATAGAAATAATAAGCGGGGATACTCAGGTAATTTTATGTTAAGTCAAATGTTATTATCGGATTCGGATCATCTTGTATCGTTGGAGAATCGAGCCAACAGGTCGTCGATGACGGTCACACCAGTTATCTCAGCACGGCGCCGGCATGAGCCGCGGCGCACGGTAGGCTAGGTTTGACGTTGTGTGTTGGCGCCGCCCGCAGCAAGCGCGGCCTCAGGCGGCGCCGCGCCGTCGCGCCCGAGGACGAGCCGCGCGCCGCAGCCGCACTGCAGGCCGCCGCGCCGCCGCCGGCCGCGAGCCGCACGCCGCAGCGCCGCGGCCGCGCGCCGCGCCCGCGCGTCTCGCACGTTGTTTGACACCGTACCGTCGCTCGACACGATCGATACTAAATTCCGGCTTAGACGGCCGGCGTGCGTTGACTGCGAAGTACGGCATAGGGCAACCTTCGTTTTTTATTTAAAAATGATTGTTGTGTCACTATAGCCCGTGAACGTCCACATCCAATTTCAAATAGGCCCGAAGTTTTGTGGTCCTATGTGAATGCGTTGCTACTCCTGAGGATTAAGTTAGAATGCCTCCTGTCCGGTATATTCTGTCTAAATTTGTATATTGATATCAAATAGTCTTCGACGTGTCGTGTTATCCTCATATACATATACTTCAGGACATCACTACAGTGCCAGTGTACTGAGTGTGCCAAATCTCCCAGAATTTCAAATTTTTTACGTAACTTACAGATTTCATAACGTTTACAACATTTGTGCTATTAATTTCCGGGCCATGTCGTGCCGTGCTGTCGAGTCATTGTGCGCCGGCCGTAACTTTGCGGCTAATTCATAACTTAGAACTTAACTTTGGAAGTTTAAGACACTGGAACTACAGACTGATTTAGGTGTATTCATAGACGCCGCATAGAGACAAGAAGCTCGACAGCTTTTTAAGCTTCAGGAACTTTATCACTTATGAAATTAAAAAAAAAAATCAATAATAAAAATTATACCAATTTTTTTACAAAGGTAATTTTATTTTGTCGTTCTACAGCGTGTTTCGCTGTTGAAACTTGGAATTTGAAAATTTGAAACTTTACAATTTCATCGCGACGAGTTCTTATGACCGATTATCTACACTCTATTATAATCTTGTCTCTTTGCCGTGTTTAGAGATAGAGATAGGAACCTCAGATGTAACGCTAGATTTAGATAAACTATTTACGTGTTCCTATGTAGCAGTTTTGTTGATAGCTAGATTATTTAGGGATTTGATCGTCGTTCGATATTCAATATCAAACTTTTGTACAAATTTGCATTTACTCGAGTATGCAAAGAATGAAAAATATATTACCATCAGTGATTAAGATTGCATCCAGAAAATGTACTTCATATAATTGTTACTATAATATGTCTTCTCGGAATGCGCTTGCAAAGTTTTCCATAGCAATAATATTTTATAGTTTTGTGATATTTTCCTAGAAATTTATAATAATAACGAGTGTTTCTTTAGATGGGCATACGTGAGTTGTATGTTGAGACGGATGTCGGCCGTGATATGGTAACTACAGTTTATTTACAGTGTGTCTGTAGCGTGCACTGGTGTGCTTCTTGCACCGGCTAGGCGGATACGGCTAGTTAATTATTATACTTAGTATGCGTTGATAGATCTCATAGAAATCTACCGAGTACTACTTAAAATGTTGAAATCTATGTAGATTCATATCATTACGGATGTATTTATTTTACTGTATGGAAAAAATAACACAAAATCCATTATTTTTCGAGACTGGTAGATTCTTATAATGACTCAAATATTTACGACTTAAAATCACAATTTTGATATTACATTTAATGTTAAATTTGATCATGCGAACCTATATAATACTTTTAATACATTAAAATTCTCTAGGGATTTTGTTCAACTTTTGATCAAATTTCTGACTACACTTACAACTAACTATATTTTTTGTAAGTATTAATTACTGTTAGGTTTTGAATTATTTAAAAATAAGGCAATTATGCAAGTGCTGTATCTCTTACATTACATTGTTATACTTCACTTACATCGAAAAAATAAAATAACAAGTGAAAATATACAATTATTACTAAACGTACTTATATAATATTAGTATTTATTTAATATTAGTATTATTGCTGCTCGTTAACTGATTAATGCAAACTTAGATCTATTAAAGTTTCTGCATTCCATTATACTGTTTAAGTGTCACGCCATTAAATCAATTACTGACTAATTAATATGTGACATCAAGGGATACGGATTGAATCCATCTCATCTGTAAGAGCAAATTCGTATGCAGTCATGGAACAAGAATTCGTTAAAGGATGACTGTGAAATGATAAACAGCAACAGAATAAATAAAATTAAATTTGTAACTGGCTAGTTAAACTTGTATTTTTTCAATATTATTGAGCGAAAATCGTGACCCAATGAAATTAAGAAAATATGTTACAATTTTTGCACTGATAAATGAAAGTGACAAATGGCGAAGACGTATTTATTGTTTAATGCATTTTAAAAAATTCCATTGTTTAAATGTTAAAGAGGCGGCTCATTTTAATATCTGTTAGATGTTTAATAGACTTATCTACTTAACAAACTCTTTTTATTTTTAACTACAATGTAGCAAACGGAAGCATAGATATATACATATATATATAATACATATATAGTATATACAGTCGTTGTATAATTTTTACGGTCTATGTTTTTTGAATTATTCTTTCGTACTTTTACGTACGCGCATTCGCTCACGTTTTCCAAATGGCATTCCGACTGTTTGTAGAAGGCTGTAAAATAAATTTAATTATTTGTAGAATTAATATTATTTGACTCAGTACTTACTGTTAATAGGGTTGATATTATTTTGTTACACATTCGTTTTGCGTCTGCCACGCGTGGTTACTTGTTGTTGAAATGATATTAAGATTATAAAAAATTTTAATTATTTATACAGCTGGTGATCATTATGTGTTACACACATTAACTATTATTCGCGTGCTTTGTTATTGTTCAGTTTTTCGATATCAAGCATGTATTATGAATTGATGGAAGTTACCACGTGTAGTCGACACTTACGGTTGTATTATTCGTATTCTGGAACGTTTTACGCAATTTTGTTATTATTGAATACTATCGAATTTATAAAATATTTTTGTAAAACTATATTTTTGTTTGTAAAAAGGAATCTTAATAGCTTGTGAAGTTTCGCAAAGTTCTCGTTCTTCCACGTTTCCATAAGAGACTGTACAATTATACATTCACAAACTAGGACTAAGCGTATCGAATCCCCTTAGCTGCGTTTATTTGCTTGTTAGTGCGTTGTGTTTATCGTTAAATATTGCACTTATATTTTTAAAGCACTCTCCATTGTTATAGCTTAAGATTGTAAATTATTCTGGCACTCGTGTTACTTTTGTTTTGTTTTTTATTTCACAATATCCATCTCGTAACCTTCAGGTGTTTTATTATCGATTAGAACTTTTTTTTTTGTTTTTTTGATGTACAATTTGACATTTATCCGTGTTGTATGTTGAGGTACGTAGGTCGTTAATCGTTCGTATTATCCTTGTAAATAAGGTCCGTACATTTTATCTATTTGTAACAATTTGTTTTTAATAAAGTGTTTTAATTTAAATTGACTTGTCTATTAGATTTAAGTTATGCAAAAATATGTGTGTCAGAAAACATTGTTAAAAAAGTGGGTGGGTCTGTTTTGTTCCATTATTCATGTAACTGAATTTTTTGCAGTTATACATCGATTGGATCGTGGGATCTTAAATGTATGAATTGAACCTTAAATTTAAAAAGTATGAAAATAGAATGTTTAATGTACTGCTTCTTAAATTTAATGCATTATATATAGTTACAATATTTTCCTATAAATATTTTCTGACACCTCGCGGAAAATTAACGTTACAAATGTCGGACAATTGGCATCGGGGAAGCGAACGAAGTTGGCATGTGTTTGGTGGAATTTTCCTCACTAACTTGGTGGTTGTTGCCGGCACAGTGTGGCGGACGCCCGGCACGCGCTGCTCCGGCTCGCGCAGTGTAAGTACCTCGCATGGCCTTGCATGCCCTCGCATGACCCCGCATCGTTTCGCATACGCACGCACTCAGCCGACACTTAAGCTTGTATCGTATTCAGTCGGAAAAAAACTATCGGATGTGGAGTTTCGTTCGCTTAAACGGACGTGACATCACAACATACGTATAACAACGCGAGAGACGTCAGCATCCGATAGTCCGGTTCCGGCTTAAGCTCGTAGTCGACGATCTGATCCGCGAACGTCCGGCACTCGCGTCGAGTGTACGGTGCGTTCGGCGCTCGTGAACGGGCTGTGATGTGTGTGGCAGCCTCACGGAGACCGCGCGGCTGCTGCAGAACGTGCGCAGCGTGTTCGGCCGCCGCTCCGCCACGCGCGTCAACACGGAGCTCGAGCTGTCGCGTGAGTACGCGGCCGCGCACCGCCCACATGACCGCACCACACACGCTGCCTCGGCCCCCTCTCGTTCCGCTCAGATACAGAAAGATAGATATTACATTACAGAAGCCTTTAATCTTAAATGTCAATGTCGGTGACATACATTTATAAACAATGATGACCTAGCAACTAGCGATCTCACGAATCCTGTCCTACCTCGATGCCTTACTTCGAATAGCACAGTATTCTCCAAAGTTAGCTGTTTATAAACGAGTAAAAACCGTTTTCTATTACGGCGTAAAAAGCTTAAAGAACAAACGAACATATACATACATAACGCATAAATATAAATGATGCTTTCAATACAAGTTTGATACCGCTGATTTTCAGCTGAAAGGTATGCGGTGTTCGCACCTATAAGCACTAGATCCACGTGCTACACGATTGTAACCTTTATTTCTCATTTCTGATCCCTATAGCCTCTTCCCAATTAAACAGTAAACAATTGAGAATGATTATTTATTTGAGAGCCGTTCAAATCTTTTGTATGCATATGTTTATTCACAATTTTTCGGACAATACAAATTTGATGGGGACGAGAGTGAACCGTGGCCGGCACTGTGGCACTGTAGGGGTGAATCCTTACTCTAACGATATACAACACTCGATCTGAGCATACACTGACGAAATCCACTCGAATCCGCTTAATTAGTACACAGTTTGACTCGTGTTTGATGCACACGTGAACGAATATTCGACACGTACATTTTTTATTATCATTTAATTCATCTAAAGGTTCGCGCTGCACGGAAAGACGCGTCGTTGATGTAAGTCACTTGAAAACATTATCTTATATTAGAGATATCCACTCGATTATTTACGAATTACCAACGATGTATAAGCAGTAACCTTTTATTGCTGTTGACTATTTCGTTAGAAGAAGATCGAATGTATGGTTTCGGAATAATTTGTCACATTTCTTGTAGAACGCTGCAACGTAGAGTATGCGATCTGGTTTTTGTTTAATTGGAAATATATTAAGTTGTGGTCGTACTGGGTGCAGATGGGTTCGCGTTCTCGCAAGAAGAGGGCGCGAGTGTGTCGCAGGCGGACGTCATCCGCGCGTACGACACGAGCCAGCCGCGGCCGCCGCGCTCCTGAGCTGACGCCGCGCGCCCGTTCTCCCACGACACCTAGCCTCACCGTCTCTTTCTCTACAAATCATCCGGTGTATCGCCAACTTTACACTTGGCTTAAGTGTTCAGTAGTATTTTTATCGTAAGATTGCAACTATTCGAAACTAATCTGAGATGTCCGTAAAGAAATTTTACAAATTAAGTAACATGTCTACGATATCGTAAGTAAATCCGTAAAATTTTAAGTAAATTTAAGTGAATAGCATGTCTTTTAGATTCAATTGATGTCGGTCCGTTACATTTATTTTAAATTATGAAAAATTTGTCATTAAATTGATGCAAAAAAATAAATAATGGCCATGCATAAAAGTAGGTATTAATGTCTGGCAAGCCCTCACGACATTCTTATTAACATAAAAATTTTGAAAGAGGCATGCTGTACTTAAAAATATATACCGTATATATAAATCGTGTATCGCTTAATACATAGTGGATATATCTATTAATGCTATATGAATCTAAGTATATATGTCAAGTTGGTGTGTAGGCTGTATTTCGGTCGAGGGTGAAATTGTTAGTCATTTAAAAAATGGAAAGGAAAAATCAAACCGACAGCAAGTTGTATGTACCTACTGTACACCAGATATGTATATATTGTAATTAATGACCATTTAAATGGTCCATATAGACCCATTTCTGCTGTAAAGCAACATTGTGAGCGCTGCTGTGTTTCGGTTTGAAGGGTGTGGTTAGGCAGAGGACACTGGACGGTAGGCACGCCAATTTAGTTCTCAGAAGTAGCAACGCATCCACATACAACTTCGGGTAGTCCTCCGAAGTCCGAGCCTATTTGAGGTTGCGTGTCGATGTCCATGGGCTGCGGCGACCACTGAACATCAGGTGGCCTGCATCCTCGTTTCTGCCAACTTTATTAATACGTAAATGTGAACGTTTGTTACACACACAGGACACTCCTAACGCTGATAACAAACCAATACGAAGCAGACGTCTTCAATTCAATAGCTTTTGATTCAATCTTTGGTATTACTTAGAAAACGTTAAAATTGAGTGATAGCCTAGTGGTGAAGCATCTCGACCCCGCTACGTCGGGTCGAGGTTCAAACCCCGGCACGCACCTCTAT
>DWKW01003265.1:0-10165 GCA_018250115.1 Doberes anticus
GTTCCCAGTAGAAGTAACGCATTAATGTACAACGTCAGATTGGTCTTCGTTCCTATTTGAGGTTGAATGTTTACATACATACGTGGGCTGCAGTGCCCAATTAACATCGTATGGCCTGCGTGCTCGTTTCTAGAATATAGATAAGCTTGGAGTGTAATAAAATTCTATAAACCTAACGACTCACAATGTAGGACTTTCCCAAGTCCTTTTTTTAACTAAGTGGAATCTTATATGAGCTAAAACATTTTGCAGAGCTATAGTTGTAACATCTGGAGTAACATACGGAGGGCGCGAAGATGTTTTATTCTACTGGTTTCAAAAGGCGTGGGAATGTGAAAGACTCCTGCCGATATTCGGCCGTGGAAGTAATGTGGTACCTCTTATCAACGTTCAAGATCTAGCACAGTCAGTACATATAAAAAAGTATTTATTTGCTTTTGTCATTTATTGAATTCTAACTAAATAAGTTTAACAGAATCGTCTACAATTTAACAATGGATTTTCCAAAGAAACTCTACATACTAGCCGTTGAACAGACTGTGACAAAGCAAAGAGAGGTATGAAATTTGTGAAATATTTATAATCCGGTGGCATATAAAATTTGAGACTTTAACACTGAGTAGTGTGTTTAATTTCAGATTATAAAGTCTTTGGGCATAAAAGTAGGATCAGGTATGTTTAAATGCATACCACCTGAAGATGCTTTTCTAATTCCTGAAATTGATGTAAGAATGTGTATTCATAATTTAAATATTGTTTTATGATAATGGTTATGATAAAAAACTTTTTAAAAAATACCAATGTTTTCCTAGCAAAGAATATACGATTTAATGACACTAAACTTGAATATGGAACCGTCGTTCATAGTCGAGACAATGGGTTTGCAATGGGTTTCCGAATCTACTTTTGCTGAAAATGTATCGGTTCTTATGAAGGAGTTTAAAAAGGAGAGGGGATTAAAACCTTTTAAGGTAAAAACGAGCATTTAAATGCCACAGTCGGCGGTATAATCGGTGGATCGGTTGGTTGGAAGTGTATACTTAACTTTAATAGAATACTTAATTTTAGGTTCTTGTGTACGGGCCTCCGATTGTAGGAAAAACTACGTTATCTAAATTAATTTGTGAGGCGTATGGGCTCGTTTATATTTCTCCAGAATGTGTCGCTGACGATCTGCTGCAGGATTTGGTTACATTTTTTCTATCTACCCTAAGTCATGATACTATTAATGTGTAAAACAAAAGATGAGATACTATTTCTTGGTATTTATTAGAAGTAATGAAATGTTTTCTAAGAAAACCTGTCACCATTGTAGAAAAGTAAAATAGTATGTACCTAGGTATAACAGGTTTGCAATGTAACCACTAATCTTGTCTATCGCACTAAGGTCATCATATTATGTTTTCAGTTTTTCATTGAAGCATCAAAACTTATTTTCCATTTCATTAACAATTTACCAGAAAACATACAGGTTCGCCTGCGGCGGCACCACCATTGTACCTATTACTGCTGTAAAGCAGCAATGTAAGAACTGTTGTGTTTCGGTTGAAGGGTGCGGTTGGGCAGAAAACACCGAACAAGAGCCATTCCAACTTAGTCCTCATGAGTAGTAACGCTTGGTGCATACGACCTCAGATTTGAGTTTCGTCCCAGCTGAGGTTTGATGTGGATGTCCATGGGCAGTAGTCAACACTTAACATCAGGTGGCCTGCTTGCTCGTTTGCTATTCTATTAACAATAAAAAAGTACATGTTCAATATAACAGGCGTGGCGTGTAAATCATTGGGACGAAGGTGAAACGACTGCCCTAGGCATGCCTGCTACTGAGGAAGATGATAATGTAGGCGTTGACGACGATATCAGCGAAGAGGAAGGAATTAGAGAAACAGCGAGACAAACACTCGCTATTTTACGCTCAGGACGGCCGCTTACTGACGACGATATCATGGGGTATTTAACTGAATCTGAGACTCATGTTTGAATATTAATCCGCTGCTTTAACAATTTTGTTCCGTTTTTAAACCTTAGAGACGTTAAATCAGAGAGACTATGATATGTAATCGTAAAGTTTTATTATCATCAACAGATTATTTTCCCACTACTGGGTCTCCTATCAAAGATGAGAATTCGGAGTGGAGGAATTCACGTACCTTAGAGACATTATGGAGAACTCTCGGGTTCCTGCATGCAGGTTTCCTCGCGATGTTTTCTTTCATGGTTAAAGCGAGTGACAATCATAACTTTTTTCATAATACGTACATCAGAAATAGATACAAAGAATAATTTCCAAAAAATTGAGGTTGTGCCGAGATGCGAACTCCGACCCACCGAGATTCTTAACCACTTTGCTATCAGACCCTAACACAAATTTTATTATCTAATAGTAATATAATTGACGTTTTGACTACTTAGGTATTTACGAAAGAGAATTCTAAGTCGTGAGGTTTTAAACAGAGGTTGGGTGCTGGATGGCTATCCCACGAATCTGCCACAGTGTTCTACTTGTAAGCTTGTTTATATATATTAAAACATGAGAACTTATGTTTACATCATATGGTTTTGAGTCTTTGTATAAACGTACAAAGTTAATCAATATTTTACGTTACTCTTTTTAGTGTTTGATCGAGGTGAAGAACAAGAATCTGATGTTGAAGAAGAAAACTTGGAGGATCAATTTGACGAAGACATCGATCTGTACACTAATGTCTTAAGAAAGATTCTACCAGGTATTTTTATTATAAAGTTCTTGGATTTTTCATGATTTTTTTTATAAGATACTTTAAATTGAATTGTCCTTAATATTAGGTAACTGATCCATTGTAATTTATTACGTTTGTAAAAATACTTATATATAAACGTATTTCAGACATAATAGTGTCGTTAGAAGCAACAGATGATTTTATTTGCGAAAAAGCGATGCGACAGCCAGAAGGAGATACTCGTTTGGACGAGGAGACTGTACTAAAGCGTTTAAGTGAGTTTAGGGCTGGAGATACCAATGATATGACGCCACTAAATTTCTTTGACGAACTGGATATTCATCCTCTTGTCATTTCCGTAAAAGATCATCTCGATTATGCAATGAAAGGTATATACGCAGCGGTTACTCTGCGTATGGGTCGACCATGCCGATATGGAAAACTTATAGGTAAGCTGCATGCAAACTTTAGAAAAATTTAGGAAAAGGTGTAACTTTATCAGTTCATAAGTTCAAAAACGTACGTGTTTTTTAATTGTCACGTTCACTTTATATAGCATTAATAGAAGAAGCTGAAAAAAAGGAAAAGAAGGAATTCGATACTCTTAGAGCTAAAGAAGCAAAAGCTATGGAGGAACTAGAGAAGAAGATGAAAGAAGAACGGGAAGAAAAAATGGAATACTGGGTAAGAATAACGGTTAACTGCAACAAAACTCTCACATAAACTACATAATTTTACTTTCTCTTAAAACAGTCTGAGCTCTATGCTTTAATGCGTGAAGAAGAAGAAGCTGCGCTTGCGGCCGCTGGCGAGCCAATGCGTAATTATCTCGTGAGACATATCTTTCCGACTCTTACCGCCGGTCTGCTTGAGGTTGCTAAACTGCGCCCTGAAGACCCTATAGATTTTTTGGTACGTCAATTGCTAGAATTTTATTTAAAAAAATTGCAGTATTAAGTTTATATCTATCTGGGTTTTTCCATAAATCTTATTGTTTTATTATTTCATAAATATTAATTAAATGAAATAAGATTTGATGACTGTACTTTGTGTGTCGGCTAGTGATAAAATGTTTGGTGCTCGAAGTCACAGTCTAGTCCTTTTGTAGTAATGCTCACTATATCACTACAAAATAGTATCCATGTGGCATCGTTTGTATCTGACTTAATACGATTAGTGAAATTACTAATTTTCTCTAAATCTTTTAAATATTTTCTATACATTTTCTAGGCGGAATATCTATTCAAGCTAAACCCAAGTGGGAAAATGCTAGAGCCAGGATATAATTTACAAGCTGAAAAACTTTTGGGAAAGATCAAAATCCTTGATGAAGCTTTAAAAGATCTTGATATTAAGATTGACCCACTGTTGCCACCTGAGGCTGACATGGGCGAATCATCTTCACCTAAAAAAATTTTTAACAGCATGAGTGGTTTATAAGTTTTGTCGCCTAATTTCAATGAATTCTTGCATTAAAATTAAGATTGTATGCGAGTGGTTTAGTAAAAAAATATTTAAAAAATAAGTTGTTTCTTTTAGCTGGTTGCACTCTGCTTATAGGAAAAGTCCAGTCAGAAGCTTCGAAACAGACCCAAATGGTTGCTAGGGTTGCTGATGATTTTTTGTGACATCATCTGTCACTGATAATATTTCAATGAAATCATACAGTAAAATAAATAAGTACAGTAAAATAAGTAATCCTATGTTGATTATGCAATAGTAAAATATGTTCCATATTTCATGTCACTACACATAAAAGTCAACATTCAACTTCGCTATTCATCAAAGCATATGTACCTAGATGTTGATCTAATCGCAAATATAGGTAGGTACCTGGATTTCAAATAAATAATAATCCTCCACATTGTACCTTTTTCGGCCATACAAAAAACTGAAATGGAAGGTCAAGCAGTTTTACCGTTTTATTTCGTGGTAATTTTCTCTATCCAGCATGTAACTATGTAGTGTCGTATATAGTAAATGAGGTAACTAGTATAACTTCATTGAATTTATTTTTTATGTATGTTTGTACAAGTAAAGTATTTAGTATGTATGTAGTAAAGTTTACACTCCTATGAGTGTAAATCGTTATTTTCACTATTTCACTACTGTGGGTCTATACCCACAGTAGGATTACTTGTGTCATGAGTGCCATGGATATACATAGAAACAAGAACGCAAATACCCAAACCAGGTACAAAAATTCTCCGACCTCCTGGGAATCGAACCTAGGACGAGTCGTCAATATATATTTTTTTCTTTGTTGTACTACAATTCACTGTTTTTCGTAATGTCCTAAGGTTAACTGGTAGATATTGCTAATAGCTTTAAATCCTCCTTTATTCCTGTGTATATCTTGTCTATGTATGTAAATAATAAATATATAAATAATATTCGTTGTTAAAAAGAACATGTGCGTGCGTGCAAGCGTATGTACCTACGTGCCGAATTTTATACATATACTTACATATACGGTACTTATTATTTCAACATGTAACATTTTAAAGTGTGTATGTCGGCGTTAAGATAGGTAATAAAGTGGACATACAAATCATTCCCCATTTAAAAGGCCAATTACCAATTACTTACTATTTTGAATTTGGATCACAGTTACGAGTAGTAAGCTCAAAGGCAATGGTGACTAATTACCATCCGGTGGTCCGTCTGCCTGTTTGTTAGGTTTACGATATATAAAATAAAAAAGTATTCATAAAAGAAGGGCAGAGAAGAAGGCACAGGATATCACGCTATAACGTCGATAATTTAGATGTTATCGGTGCTCGCGTGATTTAGTACAACGCAGGGTTCATTGTCAGTACATCGTGTTCAGTATTCAGATACTTACCAAAAAAATGAAAGTATATCCTCAAAATGTCTCATGGCATCCCCAAAAAAGAGCGAGAAAGGGGCATAGCTGGTTTAAAAAGCGAAATAAGTCTAATGTGAAGAAAAATACTTCGGAAATCAATGGCCTCGGACTGTTTGCGACAAGCTTGAGACATCAAACTACAGAGTTCTTTAACAAATCTACACTTCATGGAGTGCGATACATAGCAGAAAAAGAGAGACCTTTTTGTGAAAAGTTAGTATCCAGTACCACAATCAAATTAGTAGTAATTAAGTGCATAAGATTTTAAGGATACTTCCTCTATTCCATATATAATATGCACTAAGTAAACTTGATTCCAGATTTATGTGGTTCAGTTTTACTGCAATAGGAGCTATTGCTACATGTGTTATCATTGTCAGTTTATGGGAAAAGTTTCAGACAAACCCTACCATTACAGGTAACAAATCTTTGGACACATTATCAATCGTCTTTGTTTTTCGTACCCTAGAAAGATTTTATAATTCACCTAACTCTCTTATAGGTTTAGATACGGACTTCCACAATTGGGATGTGCCTTTTCCAGCCGTTACGATATGCGAGATGGATCCAGTTGATAACGGTCTTTTGCAGGAATATATCAAACAGTACGTTTTTTTCAAAACATTTTCTTTCTTGTGCAATTTTCATAGTTCCTGATAATTCCGAGACACGATATAAGTAGATGCTTATTTGTGATCATAAATTGTACCTATTAATTGTTTGGTCTTCAGAGCATGGGGATCGGAACCACCAGCCCAAGCTGCGGATATGTTAAAATGGCTATCGACACTTAGTTATCGTTCTATTAAAGAACGAGCATCTGATTTTATATCTAAACTTGACCTCGTTGGTCAAAGTGATGCCGACGCTCCAGAACCTGTACTTAAACCAAAAGACGCTGTATTTAAGGTAAAGTTTTAGATTTTTTAATTACCTTGAACTATATATTTAAAAGTCGAATGTGAAATACATATTTAAATGCGGTTGCATTTCCTCGTATAGTATTAATACTGTAAGACCTGATTGTGTAACAATAAGGTAGAGAGGGCGACAAACTTTTTTGCCCTTCTAAGTGTCATCTTCGTAAGACAATTGATTCACTCATTTCTTTCTGAGTATATAATAAAATTCCACAAAAGATCCAATCTCTACCTTCACGAAGTTTAAAAATAACTCAAAAAGTGATGTTCTAAAAAGCCTGTTATGATACTAAGAACTACTTCAACGATTCCAATCTTAAATTGAACTTTAAATTTTGCCAGGATATAAATCCATATAGATTTATAGCCTGGCACTGTAGTTATATTATACTCTTAACTTGTAAACAGATGGCAGTGACGCACACGATTAGCTATCACGTGTGCTCATTATTCTACCAAAGCCATACTGTAATTTGAATATTGCTGGTAATCGGATTTCAAAATAGTGTTGGATTTTCCTTTGTCAACCATACCCACGCCGGAGAGGTTCCTTAAAGTTTATCAGCAAGTAGTTAATGACGTACGTCAAGAGTACGTATGATGTAGGCCATTATGATGACCATTATTGATGTGGGTTAAATCGGACCCACAGTTTCAAATTGGTAGCGGCTAAATTCTTTATTACTTAAATATTTGCAGTTATGCTAAATGTTTTTTTGCAAACGCCCTTTTAGTACTTACATTTTAAAATACTTTTTTAGTGTGTTCATAAATCATTAATTGATCAGATGTACCAAAACTTTGTTTTTTTTTTTTCAAATGACGCTGCCATCGAGCTTACCTTTGATGCGTTAAATGCGTTTATAGATCGTAAGACATTGCGAGACGTTATTCTTCGACTGTGAATGGAAAGGCGATTCGGAAGAATGTTGCGACTTACTTGTTCCTGTGTTTACCGAGATGGGTTTTTGCTATGCTTTCAATTCAAGACATGCTGAAAGTTCATGGCCATGGTAAGAGATTTTTGCGTGATTTGACTCATGTGTTCAAATCGTTTATTTTGAGTATGTGTTATTATAAATTTTATTTGTAGGCAAACACAGAGTGATCCGTTTACAGAAGCATTCATCCATGAAACTGATGCTAAATGGTCTTTCATGTACAACACGTACAGTAACAACACGATAATCGACGTATGTTCCTACTTTTATATGTATCTGGTTTGATTAATTAATATTGATAAGATTATATTTAATTGTGTGAATACCTTATAAATAAACTATTAAGTAAAATTTAACATAAAGATAAAAGTAACAGTAATTGCAGGTAACTAAATTGATAATCAGCAAATGTTCTTCGCTGTTTATATTAAAATATAAACGGACTTGAACTAAATTGATGATAATGTTCTTGTTGATTGATCAGAAGACAGAAGCAAATCAATTATATGTAATTATAATTTTGAAATGAATGTTTTTCAAATTAACCGTCAATAGATAATCGATTTAAATTTAGATTTAACCGATTATCTCACAACAAATAGGCTGATGTTATTTACAGTTTGACTTTTTATGAGTTTTGGTAACATTATATTCTTATAGATTTATATCCATTCGAGCGAAGAAATGGCCGGATTAGAGCAAAGTGCCCAACATTCGTGGGACCATCGCGTGGAGAAAGTTTCCTTTTCCGTAAAGCATACTTATACAACAGAAGATGCGCGGCAGCTTTCCGTTCGTCAGAGACGCTGCGTGTTTGCTGATGAGCAGAAGTTGGAGACTTCTAGTATATATACATACTCGGCATGCATGCGACAATGCCGGATGCAGCGGAGCCGATCGTACTGCAAATGTGTGCCGCACTTTTATCCCACCACAAGTATGTGACTACATTGTTGTTGCATGGTGTTCAAAGTCAGAAATCTCATGAATCATCATTCAATGATAAATTGTTCTTACATTCAGTTTAAAGACCGAACATAATGTCCCTAGATTATTTCAGAAGATAAAGGGATTTTGTTAAAAAGATTTTTTGTAAATGATTATACGGCTATTATATTGCAGAAGGATATCGGCACTGTACTGTACGGGAATTGGAATGTATAGCTAAGTACGCATCGGCAATAACGGACGTGACACGTTGCGCATGCGAACTCGGTTGCACCCACACTGTATACGAAGTCGAAAAGCTTACTGAAACAGAGTGCGTAAAAATTATATGATTTAGTTGATGTAGCGTTATTTTAATAGGTCATAGGAATAACTTACAAGGTTTTTACTTACAACTGACAGGGATTTTAGCGGGACATTAATGGATTTTTAAAGATAAGCGTCCAAATATTTACCTACACAATTGACATATCCGGCTATCGCCAAGAATTTATAATGAGTCAAATTCATGGTACCTTATAGTTTCATGATATAAAGTATATCTGATGTTTGAGCTGTGTCCAGCTTTTAGCTTTTAGTACTGAATGTTCAGCCAGATACAATGCAGAAACCGGCTTTACAGTATTTGAACCTGGTTACTTTCCCACTGCAAAGCTACGATGCCACACCTGGCATTGCAATTAAGTCTCCAAAACTAAGTAATTACAGAAGAGGCCCTATATAATAAGTAAATCTAAAAAGTTACTGTCATCTAAGTTTAGGTCTGCAGTGACAATAAACGCCAGGTGAACTGCATATCTGTTTGCATGCGAAAGCTTATATGAAGCGTGAACGTAATTATTTTATAGTACATATTTTCAAATGATTTGGTACCATATTGTATATGATGCACATACCAGTTCCGTGAAGTCCATGTGGCGTGACTACCCTGGGTTTTATGTTATGTTAATAGAATAGTAAACCAGCATGCAGGCCACTTGATGTTAAGGGGTCGCTGCAGCACCTGGACATCCACATCGAACCTCAACTAGGACGAAAGTCCTATCTGAGGCCGTATGTGGATGCGTTGCTACTCATGAGGACTAAGATGGAATTCCTCTTGTCCGGTGTCTTCTGCCTAACCACACCTTTACGGAACTTTACGGTTCAGTATTATTGTGAAAATTTCGGACTATATTATACTTCTCGTAAAGAGTATAGACCTAAGGTTTTAGGTTCTGCAATAACGGGCGCGGTCGATATAATAGGACGTTTCAGCAAATTTAATTATCGTTTCCTAACTTGGAAGGGACTGTACGTTACTATAATAATTATTGAACCGTCTCCTGGGCGTCTTAAAACTTCTGAGATTTGGAAACTACCGCCAACACCATGCTACCTCCAATCCGCACTCAAGCCCGGCATAAGCGTAAGCGCCGCGGCGCATGTAACGCAGGTAACATACTGTTTTGCAAGCAATGCAAGTTTTTTTGTTAACGATGAAATATCGTTCGCAGGCAGTAGTACCTGCACCGCTTGTAACCGAGACATAGTTTTTTTGCGCGCAACCAACAAGTGCACTTTTGATTGCAGATTGGTTTTGATATTCGGAAAAATATGTATATGTTTATTATATATTGTTATATAATACAAGCCATATCTGATGATAGTAGATCTCTATTAGAACTACACAAAATAGTATACTTACGTTTAAACATAAGTACCTAATTCTCCACTCCCATAGCGAAACCTCATTGAATATTTTCTGATATGAAACATTTAATGGTAATGCTCTTGTTTATTTAATTT
>DWKW01003266.1:0-10163 GCA_018250115.1 Doberes anticus
GCTGCATAAAGTAAAAAAGTTATAAGTTTTACACGCGAATGTGTCGCACCTAATATGTCAGTAAATTCAATTGAGCGAATTAATTAAAACAACGCGAAATTACGTACTTTACGAAACTGCATCCCAGATTTTGTAACGTTTTTTTCATTCTATCTAACATGGTGGTAGAGTCATATGTCGAAGGCTCGCCTGCGGCGGCACCACCACTGCACCTATTGCTGCCGTAAAGCTGTGTTTCGGTTTAAAGAGTGTGTTTAGGCAAAATACACTGGGCGTCAGATAATCCATCTTACTACTCAATAGCAATCCATTACGACCTCAAATACGACTTCGAACCTATTTTCGTATGTGGATGTCCATGGGCTCTAGTGACGATTTAACACCAGGAAGCATGCTTGCTCGTTTGCTTCACTTTACAATAAAAAAATGGGATATGTTGGAAACTAAAAATATTATTCTTTATTTTATTATTCTGTAGATATTAGTAAAGATTAAGTTATCGTCTAAATTGATATTATAAAAATATTTTCAGTACCTAAACATACGGAAATCATGTTGTTGATTGTTCAAAGTAACTTTTTGCTTTAACAATGGAAAACTGCTACATAGTTTCTAAAGTGTCCACATGAATGAGAAACGTAAAGTAAGCAACTTACGTAAGGGCTACATTACGCACGAAAATAAAAATCAAAGGCCCGCCTCTACCTGAAGAAGAACGCCTACAAACAATGTTAGCGAAATTCAATCTCGCAAAATAGAAAATATTTTACGGTCAATGAATATGAAAATGTGGATATGGAGGGCTATTACAGTGTGGTTTACGAGTATGTTGTCTTAACACTAAACTTTAGTGTTCCCCGCCCCTTTGATGTCTGTCTCGCGCCGATAAAAGATTCTTTGTATAAAGTTATTCAAATGCAAACATGTCTCTATTGGAGTGAAGAGATTGAATAGTTACTGGAGGAATTCCGCGTTGTCATTTGTTAGGTTTAGTTTTTCTCTTTCTGCGTTTTGCTATATTTAATTTCAACTTATAAGGCCTAATTTGTTTGTAGTTTAAACTGATATTCTCAGATATTGTAGTCCAACCGAATCGAAGTTTAGTCAAAGCCATGGAAATAAGGGAATTATTCCTTAATTTTTGGTTTAAAAAGTACCTTATAGGCTAATTCAGGATATGATCTATCTGTATGCAAAATTCAATTTAAATCAATTCAGCTGTTTTCGCGTCATAGATTAACAAACTTCACAAACGTATATATTATCTCACGGTAATATGTTCCCGGGACAACAGTATCCTATGTGTTAATCCAGGACATGGTCTATCTGAGTGCCAAGTTCCGTTCAACGGTTAACGCGAAATTGAGTTACAAACATCCAAATATCTTTGCACACTTTCACATCTATAATATTATCGTATGTGCTGGTAGTGTCTTATGTGGTAGGCTCGCTTTCGACGGCGTCACTTTCTGCCGTAAAGTAGCAGAGTGAGCATTGCTGTATTTCAGTTTGAAGAGTGCAGTGAATTATATAGTACAAAGACATATTACACGACATGACATTCCAACTTAGACTTCAGGAGTAGCAACGCTTCCGTGTACGATCTCAAATAGCACTTGGGATGTCCTTGAGCTGCAGTGACCGCTTAACACGGATAGCCTGCATGCTCGTTTACCACTCCTTTACAATAAATCAAAAAGTCGTGTAACCCTAGTGATGGTATCTTTTTATACGATCTTAGTGTTTAATAAATAATAAATGTATTGTATTATTATTTTTTGATTATGTCCTAGGTTCCAACATCGATGCGTCACTTTCGGCCGCAAATATCAGTACCTATTAGCAGCGATTGTAAGGTTTTTGAAGGCACGGATACTTTACGCCTTATGGCCGCACCAGTCGTACAGGCAGATAAAGTTGTAAAAAAAAATTGGTGCGTTTTTAAAAGTATAGGTCTTACTTCTATTACTGCAGCCACTAGAACTAGTTTTAGCTATCTGTTTGTAGAATAGAGAACTAATTATAACAGTTGTTTAAGACACTCGATAATTATACGACGAAATAAAAATAATAATAATAGAATTACTCTTTTTATTTGAATCTATATTTTGTGATGACTTCATAATATTATGTACCTATATAAATTCCGTCATTCGTTCTTAAATACATATATGCAAAATTAGTCTTTCCTCTGCTATGTTGTCGCTACACGTCAAATACTCCTTTAACGATGAGTCACGTAAACATTTATGCCCATTGTTTTACCGTTGCGTTTGCTTACGAGACTAAATGAAAGGGCTAATTTAACTCCAAAATGTATGACGGTACATACCACTGAGAGGTCAAACTGTATCTGAAGTTGTTTTTATTTATTTATTTGTTCTTGATAAATCAGATTGAAACTTACAGTTTATTTAACCCATTCGCTGTCCCGTAAGTAGACACAGTAGTAAAATAATGGGCATGAATCATATATGATTCATCGGACAGGGAACCTGTTAACATAGAATAGATTTGAATGTAAATAAAAATCCGTTCTTTCGGTCATGTGTAATTCAATTGCGTACAAAAAATGGTTAAAATTTTTTACAATTTTGTAAGGAAAGAACTCCTCACCATATCATCCTGTGCATCGTATTCTTTTTTTTTTACCGTAAGCTATGCCCTTTTTCATGGTTAAAACTTTCCTTATACCAAATTTCGTGGAAACCCGTTCGCTAGTTTTTACGTGATTGTGTTACAAAAATCCATCCTCTCAAACTTTAGCATCATTAATATTAGTTGGATATGATAGGATAACACCGATAAAAAAGACTTGTCATTGAACTTACTTTACCAGGCTTTTTATGCACCCTATTTTTAAATGTATTTAAATCTGTAATCCGATCTGTAGTGGGGTAGGCTAATGTGTGTTATGTAACTTATGAAGAAATAAAAATTTTCATTTAATCATTCTCGTTTAATTTCATAAAGCCGAAAACGTTGTTATATTCCTCTCCAACATAAGGCTTTCAGTTCAAAAGCTGATAAAGTCGAATTAGTTCCACTAACAAGTCTAACTCTTAGTAAGTCGTAAAATAAATCGGATCATTGGCTTTCGATTCAAAATGAACAGATGTAGACATTCTATTTCATAATAGCTAGGGTAGAAGACATTGTCTGGCCGGCAATTAACAGATCGATAGTCCATATTACGTTTCGGAGATGTTCAATCCAAGTATTAGGCGCTTTTGTTGTGAGGGTTCTTTCAAGGAAAATTTTAAATCGATTCCCGCGCGCTTTCTTTGCTGGGAAACCAATCCCCTCGCACAATGCGCCCGCTTACAATGGCTGTTGTACACTCGCGTGCATAAATATGGTATCGTGGATATAACGTCGTACAAATTTTTATAGAAGCTGCTTTCCTAGTACCCATTTCTTATTTACTAGATAAATAATTAAATTGTAATAAATTACTTTTCCGAAAGTTAAAATTGTAAGCAGTAGACTGTAATTCCTAAAATAAAATAATTTGGAAGAGAAATCCAATTATATAATTACGGACTAAATTGATTCAAAATAAGTATTTATTTAAGATGATGTCAACAATATGTTGTTTTTCGGGATCTATAATTTTCCGAGCCTAAAATGTTATAGCAATTACCTACTACTACTAAGTAAATAACAAAATAGTAACAGAAGTAGGTACATTTATACAAACAAAGTTAACTGGCGATCGTGACCTAATATTGTAAGGACACTGTCCACAAAGAAACTTCCACAGATATGTTTTGCCTTATCTAATTGTTATTCGAGACATCTGCATGACCTGGAATCGAACCTTAAACCATTCGCATGTCACTGTATCATACAGACCTTACCGTTGTAAAGTAACTAGGTACATGAGCATCTGAAACATAATTATCTAATCTTGTAAATATATTTATGCAGTCGACTGTACTAGCACGATGACAAGAATCACGACAACGCTTAGTGCCTCTTACTCGGAAAGGATTACGGTATTTACCTACCCCCGTCGCCGCGTATGAAATGTGGGTATATCAAATTTATTGTTATAAAAATTTCGTCTACCCATTGTGAAAGCTCCTCAATATTGGAGTCTGAACGGAAGCTATTGATTCTGTATAGTGAAGTGTAGTAGGTATTGGGTTTGAGATATTTATTGGGTAATATTACATTTTAGGGTAGTGATACACTAGAAATTATTCTTGATTGTCTACTGTGTGACGATTTTGTTCATTTAGCGTTTACGCGCATGCTTCATTGCATATTTTCTTATCATATCCATTATAAATGTTTTTTATTTATTTTGGTATATATAGCTGTTTGTTTTAGTAAACCTAAAACATTTAACAATTTGATCAATTTCTTTTGTCGAAATACGCAAAATTTCACATTACTGTCCCAATACTTAACATATGTAGGTCTCCTCTCAGAGTAAGAAGAGTTTAGGCCATAGCGTGGTGCCTCTGGCCAAGTGTGGTTTGTCGGATTATACATGCCTTTAAGAACCTTGAGCAGAACTCTCAGACAGGCAGGCATTTTGAGCACCACCAGAAACCACCTAGAAAACACCTTTAATCCGCCTATAAAATACCTTCAATTACTCTTTAGACTCCTCGTGTGCATCGTTTATACGTATTCAAACCTGTTACATTTTATTTATGTTTGATTTTTGGAGATAGGAATATAGGGAATATACATTTTTTTGTGCTATATTTATCTTTTAGAAACTGGCACCAATCCACGAGACGCTCTTACTGCTTTTATCTTCGGCCATCTCGTCATCATTTAGGACCTTACAATGCCTCAATTGTCCTTCCACTGTCTAAATATGACTCCCTTTAAAGAAACACTTCCTTCTGGTTTAGAAATCGGGTAAAGTACAAAACGGCAATCATCTCAAGATCCGGTTTTGTTTAAAACTGGTAATTACTTTAATCTATTTGTTTATCACAATTCGTCGAGGTTGTCGCGTTTTCATCAAAAGACTTAACAGGGTAAATATTTTAAATTGATATCGCCGTTCGTCACGGCTCATTTCGGAGCAGCCCCGGGCATTTTGCCGTTAATAACGTTACAAGCAGTGAAATCTCGAAAGCTCAGTAGCGCTTAGTTTAGGAAATGATAACTAATACAATGGTATTCTTAGTCATAGGAAAGCCATATAGGTTAATGACATTTTATTACTAACATTTACAAATTATAATTATATTAGCAAATTTACTTTGACAAAAGTTTTTGAAATCGGATGAATAATTGCAGAAATTACCTTTTACTTATTACTTACAAAATTAACCTTTTGGTCATATGAATATAGATAATATATGAAATAAATGTAACGACGTTTGTCGAATTTGGACGAATTTGGACAAATAGCAGAAAAATTGGGCACAAATCAATTATTTAAATAAATCACATTTTCAAAGAAAGAAACGTTAAAATAAACGTTATCTCGTTTAAAAGACCCTTTTATTTTTATTCAAATATCATAACAGCGTATTTGACTACAATAGAAATAAAGATCAAACTGTACATTAACAGTATTTAAAAGTATGTATGATTTTAATAAAAATATTTAATGAAATTGTTAAATTTACGTGTTTGATTAAAAACGTGATTAAAAACGCACGGGATTGGCTGAACCTGGAGTGACGTCACCTGCTTGTTGACAGTGATGTAAATTAGCAATTATCTGTCACTAAACGTCTTAAGATTAGACAGCTAAAAGTTTGCTCACAAGCAGGTGACGTCATCACATCACGTGACTTGCATCATTTATTAAAACTTTGATGGTTATTTTCACAGAAAATAAAGAAATTCACAAAGAATTAATCAAATTGCAAATATATAATGGTATAATTAACAATTTGGGTTATTTTCCTAAAACTTTCCACATGCCCAATTAGATTAAACACAGCAATAAAAAAATATTGTGATGTTTTCCTTCTCGTGCTGCCTTCGTGCTTATTTTACTTTTGATGTATTTGTACAGCCCTCTGTGATTAGGTATATTTTTCTACACTGCCAAACACGTTTACAGCACTTCTCGAGATTTAAGGGACAAAAAGATCCTTTGTTTAACCCTTTTAGCTATCGTGCAAAAGGAGTCTTAATTCGTTAATAAAATATACTTGCTTAGGTAAGAAACGGACCTTGTATTTTTTCTCGCTATTTAAGTAATCTTGCCCGTGCCTAAAATCTACTATATTTTACTTACAGATTTTTTGGATTTTTTTCTTTATTTCACTAAGTTTATAGTTATATGCTATATATACCGAAGGGTTTTCTAAACACTTAACATGTAACTAAGTACTGACTACTAGAGTTGAGAGTGGATGCATGACGTGCAAAATTTGCTACCGCTAGCTTATTTCATAATATATTATGGAGTTAGATTTTCATCTAATCCTTGGAATAAACTGTGGCATGAAATAAAATGAGAACGACGTACCTATATTTTAATTTAATACAAAAACCTAGAGCACATATGAGCGTTCATATGTACATTTTAAATCTGTTTAGAACATTTAAACAGTTTTTTTTAAAGTAACTGTTTATAGTAAATGTATCAGTACTTCACTTATTGTGAAGTTTGGTGTACGAAAACCTCAATTGTTTTTTTATATAAATAATTCATTATAAGTTTGATTATTAGCGGCTACATAGTTTATCGGGTGAATAAAATAAATCTGGATATAGAGCAACTGTTTACGCTACTTTGTATGTTATTTTTATCTTTACATGAGACTAACGCAACGAACCCTATTTGCGTGTGAGAGTGATAAAAAACCATAATAATTAATCTCTAGTTAATACATCTCATATAGGACGGTGCTTGTATAGGCGGACTGATTCGTCTGATCGAATGTATCTCTCTATCTACCGTATAGATCTCGTAAAAACTCATCCATTTAAACCGTAAAAGACTCGGTTCCTATCTATTCACCGGTATTTGTATGATTGGTGAACATACAGAAAAACATATAAATTGAAATTCTATAAATTATAATTCTATAAAAAAAACTTAACCTCTTTTAAATAATCGATATCAGGCTTATCAGTTTAAAAAATTACCTTCTATATGTAGAAATTGCCCCGTATTAATTTTATATTAGTACAGTTAAAATAATCTAGTATATTGAATAGGATCCTAAATTTAAACCAGCCTACTCTTAACATCTATTATATCTTCGAGTAAAAAGTAAGTTCATACAGAGCAAAGGGTACGCTTGGGAAGTGTGAAGTCGTATCTATATTATGGATATAGGAAATTACTGGATGATTCGATAAATTTGTAACATGATACGGTCTAATATATTTCGAGTCTTCAATTTATGTTGAAAACAAATTCTATTCAAACAAATGTACAGTGTTGCAATTAAATTTTTTTGCGCCTCGGATATATTTCTGTTTCCGTATTAGTACCATCAATCAATCACTATCAACTGTTAAGTCTGTACCAACACCAAGTCTTATATGGAAGTCTCGACTGCTGTGGCACCATCTATTTGTTCCGTAAATCAGCACAGTAATCGCACTGTTTTATTTCAGTTTTATTACTAGCACACTAAGAAGGATGCATTCCTTAGTTCTCAGGAGTCGCACCGCATCCACGTACAACCTCATGTAAGATTTTTTTTTTTTAAAGCTTCGATGTAGATGTCTATGGCCTGTATTGACCATTAAAGATCAGATGGGATCCTTGCTAGTTCTTTAAAATAAATTAAACTAATAAAAAGATGAAAGCCACATGAAACTACGAAGATCTAGCCGTTTAGTAAGGCTTATAATTCAGACATCTAGTGTGTGCTATAACAAAATTTAAGTACTGTAATTGTAGAGACTTTTTCCCAAACACTTTTAATTAAACGTTAAAATTATACGTTGTTATTAATAACAAAATGCGTACTACAGAGATACTAAGCTGTATCTGTTCGAGTTCTGTTTGATCCGATCGATTTCCAATCAATTTTCCAAGATTGTAACCATACCGAATTTTATAAAAATCTGTTTAGTCGAATTTGGGTGTCTAAGTAACAGACATTTATCCATCATTCATAGTATTTGTAGGATTATGGACAACAGTTTTGATGCAATAAAACTGCATTCGCTCATCTAAATTGTGTTTTTATCCTTGCCGTTTCCAGCCACATTGTTATCTACCTTAAAGTTGTTACAAATCAAACCTTAAAAACTTTTCCGAAGATTTCCGATAAAACGTTGGAGTCGAATAACTTTCCGCCAATGCTTATTTGTACTTAATTTGTATAGGAATGGAGGGTTTCTTTGTAAACTCTTTGTCTCTGTTCGCTGGCAGCTTGCTGCGTTTTGCGACTGTAAAAATCTTTTGTTTTACGACTTTTTAAAACAGATTTGTTCTTCGTTTCTGTTCCACGTCTTCTTTTTTAGTTTAAGTCTTTCAAGTCAAATTGTTCAGTGAACTATTTTTAGTATTACCGTTATTAATAAAATAATATTATTAAACTTTGTACATAATTATTTCGATTGAACGTTATCGTCTTGTAAACTCGAGTACAGCGATACGTATTATCCGTAACAAAGAAAAATATTTTTGCGTCGTGGATTACTTACTGGAATATGAACACGCAACAGATAGTCCGTTCAACAAAAGACTCAGAACATGATAACAACAGGTAGGCTGGCGTACGGCCAAAGTTACCATGGCGCTACATCGGGCTACGGCCTACGACAGGCCTACAAAGTTTAGGTAACATGAGCTTTTGTAGCGACGGCGTAGTGGTTCTTTCAAGTTTCGAACATGTCTTAACTTCAAAAGTTCACCTTAAATAGCTGTACTTGCTCGCAATGTATATATTACGTCAAAGTTTTGTGTCGTACATAATTGATTACTATATTCCCGAAATCGATACTCTTAGTTGTGCCATGCTCCTAAAAACTTGGAGTCTACATCAACGAACTACGAAGCTTAAGTAAGCCGCTTTAAGGCTAAAAAGTTGTTAAACTTTGACATAATGGCTTTATGAGGTTTAAGTAGTTTTATTTTTCTTTCCATTGTTGTGCAAAATTAAAAAGCGTCCAGCCAATAATATCTATACAACACGCTGACATTAGACGGTAAGAATGAATAAGCAAAATGAAAAAGGACTTACGGTTATCATTTCAGTAATCACAACACTACTTTATTAAAAGGAGTTCAGTTTGTAAGAACTATCAAGAAAAGCGTTTTGTGTAAGAAAAATGTACAAGAAATTAAATTGTATTGTAATAATTTAAAGATTTTTTTTTTCATTGTAAAGAAATAATAAACGAGCATGGAGGCCATCTAATGTTAATTGGTAGCTGCAGCTCATAGACATCCACATCAAACCTCAAATAGGACAGAAGTCATATCTGAGGTTGCAAGTGGATGCGTTGCTACCCTGTGTGGACTAAGTTGGAAGGTCTCCTATCCAGGTTCTTCTGCCTAACTACACCCTTCAAACCGAAAAACAGGAGTTCTAACATTGCTGCTATACGGTAACAATAGGTGCAGCCGCAGGCGAGCCTTCGACATAATACTCTACCACCATCAAACCAAATTATAATTTGCTTCTAGCGGGTAAGACGTTGGGTCGTTTGCATTGAATGCTTAACGTAGCGTTTGCGATACGCGGAATAGATTCGAAAAATAAGTATGTAACAACAACGAAATCACAAGAAACTCGTAAAAACATTACCCCCTCTCCACAGCAAAACTCCTGAAGTTAGCAACTTAGCCGAACGAAACGAATCACCTATTTTCATTACATTACGTGCCGCCGACTCTGTCGGGGTTAAGCGGCCGTATCATTCCACAGTTTACAAATTTTATTACCCATCTCGTCTTGTGTTCTGCTTAACGGGCGACTCGTATTCTGTAGACACTGAGACTGACTTGTCAGATATGATTTGGAATGTATATAGCTTCGGTCTTTTTCGTTCACATAACTATGAAACAAAATACTGAACCGACGTATTTTAGTGATAGTTAGCAATAACTGGTTACCGACATTATAAAGCACCTACTCTGATTATTATTATTAGCGTTCGCTTGAAAGAAACATTTACTACTTTTTTGGTTCTTATACAATGTCATTCTATCAATAATGAGTCTACTGATGGTGGTAGAGTCTTATGTCGAAGGCTCCCCAGCGGCGGCA
>DWKW01003267.1:0-10163 GCA_018250115.1 Doberes anticus
AATATCATTTATTCAAAATTTCCGCAATTATGTGCGTCCCTATTATAAATAAATTATCAATCACTTTAACGGAACATCGCGAGGAAACCTGCAAACCTGAGAGTTATCTATAATGTTCTCAAAGGCATGTGAAGTCCGCCAATACGGAATGACCAGCGTGGTGGACTATGACCTAAACTCTCATGTCTGAGAGAAGAACCGTACCCAGCAGTGGGACAATAATGGGTTGATGATGAAGTAAGTGCATAAACTGATAAATGAAGACAGATATTCTTATTTATTTAAATAAGAGAGGACATACAGGTAAGAGGAGACGTCCTTGTATAACAGGTCACCGGGAATAAGTCCAAGACAAATTTAAGGCTATTTCAAGCCGGCGCAGGAAACCGTCAATAAAACCTAGGACAAAAATAACTGCTAGCAGATGCGTAGGAAAATTGAGGGCCGTAATTGAAAAATAGAGGCAAGAAGACGGCAGTTCAGTTTGTTATTACACTCTTGGTATTGGGTACCTAACGTTTGTCTTGAAAAGTAGTGGAATGTGAAGTAGAGAAAATTGTCGTTTCAACAGCATAATTTTTTAGAATTAAAAAAAATCATAATGTTCCATGAGGTTCCGTTAGACGTTTCAACTGTACGACTATCGTACCAGCATTTTTCATGGATCGACTATTCGGTTTTTGTGATAATGTTGTCGGTGTGTGGTGCAATAGGAATTTACTTCGGTTTTGTTCAAAAGCAGAATTCTACCCAGGATTATCTGATGGGCGGAAGGAATATGAAGCTGGTGCCTGTATGTTTTTCCCTTGTGGCTAGGTAAGTGGTTGAATAGAAAGGAATAAATAAGTTCGACCACAATGCATCGCCTTGGAAACGTATAATTTAATGAAGGCAACATTACATTCTGATCGAGCGATAAGACTGCCGTCCGATGTTTTTGTAAAATAGTGTATAATTAAAATGTATTTCATGTTGGTTATAAACAATGAAAATATAATGAACAAGTTTTTTTACAGAGACAACATTTTTTTTTGCATAATATGAAGGAAAGAATTGCATTTAAAAGTTTTTTTTTTATTCTAACGCAATAGCAAACGAGCGTGCAGGCCACATGATTTTAAATGATCGCTACAGCCCACGCATATCAAACCACAAGTGGGAGTCTTATATATGTGGATGCGTTGCTACTCCAGAGGACTAAGTTGGAATGCCTACTGTCCCGTGTCTTCTGCCGAACTACATGCTTCAAACTGAACCGCAGCAGTTCTCACAGCCTTCGATATAAGTCTACCACCATCAAAATTTAAAAAAAAAGTATTTAAAAGTTAATTCTTTTATCAATGTTTGAAATATACGTATTATTTAAACTTTGTAACAAGGTTTGATTTCGTATCTCTCGGTTTAAAAAAATATATTTCAATATACCAATTTTATAATAGTGTAGATAAGTAGTGTCGTACTTTTACTTATCGTTGCTACCTTCTTTTGAAGAAGCTTGTTCTTCAATTATTTGTTTTAAAAACATTATGAAATTATTGTTTTCAGTTTCATTTCTGGCATATCACTGTTGGGTATTCCCACTGAACTGTACGTTTATGGCTCTTCATATATGTTTTCACTTTTTGGAACCATTACCATGTGTATAATAATAACGTACACATTTCTTCCTGTTCTTCACGATTTGCAGTTAATGTCTGCGTATGAGGTAAATGATGTTTTATATAAAAATTTAAAAATTGTTTGAACATGATGATAAAATATTATCTCTATTATAATTTTATTTTCACTTTAGTACTTGGAACTCCGTTTCGACAAGCGCTTAAGAGTTTTCGGATCAGTTTTGTTCAGCGTTTATTTGGTAAGATTTTTTTGGTATTTACTCAGAAAATAGAACACTTTGCTGAAGTGGATAGTTATTATCTTTGTGAGTGTTGTATGCTCTATGTAATAAATTTATTTTCAATTATTTAAGGCTTAGGACAGGTATATTATCGAATATTCACGTGTTTTGATTAAGTTTGATGATTTCGAAACGAACCTTCAAAACGGGTTTTATACTTCATTGATATTTAACTAGAAATAGTTAGTTAGTACGTATTTGTCTTAAGACGGCTATTAATCTTTATCAAGCCTCGTTACATGATATGAGTAGTTACCTGACCATTATTACGTTATTTAAAAACCGTTTCAGATGGCCTGGCTACCGATTGTTGTGTACGTTCCTGCCCTTGCTTTTAACCAAGGTGTGATTTTGGTTTTAATATGCAATTTTTTTATTTTATTTAGTAACTTAATAACTTACTTTACGTGTTTTATTTTTGTGCATTGACATATATTTAAATTGTTATTATTCCAGTCACTGGAGTTAATATTCATGTGGTGTCTCCTATCGTTTGTCTTGTCTGTATATTTTATACATCAGTAGTAAGTATAATATTGTTATCAAACGTGACTATTTTATTATAAACAGTTTTCTTATACAACACTACAACAAAAAATTGTTTTAGGGAGGCTTAAAGGCTGTAGTATGGACGGATGTGGTGCAGACTGTAGTAATGATTGGAGCCATGATTTTAGTTATCATCAAAGGCACTTTAATTGTTGGAGGATTCCAAGAAGTTTTGAAACGGAATTGGGAGACTGGAAGACTTGAATTTCCATCGTAAATATACACAACTATAATATTATAGACAATTTAAATTAAAAGCAATGTAACTTATAGATGTTCATTTACAGTTGTAGACTTGATTTAGTAGAGAGGCATTCTATATGGTCGGTCACAATCGGATCAACCTTTTATTGGGTGGGAAATATTGCTGTCAACCAATCAATGATGCAACGGTTTCTAGCTTTGTCTGAATTAAAATCATCTAAAAGGTAAGCATTTATTATTTCGAAATTACTGTTTGCTGTTAATTGTATGAATTTTTCAACGTTCAAGTATTAACGTTTAATTTGCGAATTTTATATCTATTTTTTAATTAATTATACTCATTGTCATAACTTTGCTACTATACATATATAAAATATATATAACATACATATATAAAATGAGAATGTCACATAAAATGAAAATTCTAATTGCTTCTGTGTAGTGAGATATAGGTAAGTATAAAACAAATTATATTTTAATACTCGCTGGGTTATTTATAGTATAAGTTGACACAATCCAAAGACTTTCTCATCGGCAACCACAATGTTTTACTTTACCTTCACAGAGCCGTCTGGGGGTTTCTTTCTGGGGTTATATTTATAGTATGCATATGTGGATACAGCGGCCTCTTGGCATTCGCACGTTTCTATGAATGCGATCCTTTGGATTCCAAGCTAGCGTCGGCCAAGGACCAGTTGTTGGCTGTTCTCGTGATGGACGTATTGGCTGACTGGAAAGGCTTGCCAGGAATCTTCGTCGCCGGAGTATTTAGTGCAGCACTCAGGTTATCTATAAAATCTTGCACTATTTTATATTGATCTATTACGATTACTGTGGATAAATTATTAGCTTTTTCAACAATAGTAGTAACCCATGAGTAATTGAGCTAGTCCGACCATAGCAATGCGAAGTAAGGGTAATGATTTTGACATCCTATGTGTATATATATACATATGTATGCAATTAAATATGTGTGGATGCTCTACCAATGTTGCCTGTAGTGTACTGATTTTGACAAATGAGATTTCCATCGATTTGTCTGCACTGTGCTTTGGATTTAGGCTACATTTTAAAATATAGTTTGAATACGGCTGGTAATTAATTAACGATGAAACGAGACGAAACATAATTTTCCAAAGTCGGGTTATACTTTCTAAAGCTCATATTAATAATAATAGTATTACTATAATAATTTGTGTTGGCGCTCCATTACAGTTCCTTATCTACTGGTCTGAATTCCATGGCTACAGTGGTTCTTGAGGACTTTTGGAAGCCATTTTTCAGAGAATTAACTCAAAGGGAAACTCAAATACTTGTTAGAGCAGTTGTTGTTATACTTGGCTGTATATGTGTGGGTATGTACATTGTTACTACTTCTAATATTCGACCGCCGTGTCCTCATTATTCTCATTATCATCAAAATATTACGTTGTAAAGTCTATTGTTCTTGTATCTTATCTTCAAGATAAGTATCTCTAATTACAGCTCGCCATAGGGTCTACCCATTAAAAAAATGTTTATTCATAAAGAGTCGCACTGTCGTTGGGGTCGCGAAATATCTTACATACGGTATAATTTTTGAGTTATTCTTGTTTTTTTTTTTCAAATTACATTTCATATTTTTCGACTACGCATGCCACGTCGCTCGCATGTCAGCAAGAATATATACTATGTTATACGTGATCTGCTATACTCGTACGTCTATTACAATGTATGATGTATTGACTGCGTTTCGATTCTAGTTGGGAATGAAATCTCTTGAAAAAAGGCTCTTGAAAAGTCTAGATCTTGTCTTTGCGTGTGGCACCCACAAGGAATCCTAGTGTGAGGGTATAACTAAAATGTATCTATCTAGGTATGTCTAGGTATTTAAGACAGAAAAGTTAAACTTCTGAAAATGTGTCTTGAGATTTGGCGCACATAATTAATAATAATTTTGTTTTCTAGGATTAGTCTTCGTTGTGGAAATGCTTGGATCTGTTCTGCAACTGACGATGAGTTTATCTTCGGCATCAATGGGTCCCTTAGCGGCAATATTCCTCATGGGACTCTTCTTACCTTTCATCGACGGCACGGTGAGACGGTTTTACGATTTTAGAACCAATCATTATATTATTCTGATAGAATAGGTTTCGTTAGTTTTTTTATGTACCTCAAGTGTATTTCGGTTCACCGATTTATAGCGTAAGGTTAATGATTAAGGACCGATACATTTACACGATTCGATACTATATTCGTATACGATACATCTATACCTATGTATACGAATCTGACTAGGCTACCAGAAAATACACGTGAAGTAGGTAACCCATTTCCGTTTACCGATTAACGATGGTAATTCGTTTATATGTACGTTTTCGAATAAAATGATTGTACGCCACAGTCATAATAAAGAACTGTTAAGGTATTAACTGTTAACGTTAAGGTTGTATTTTTCAATATGAAATATGTAATGTATGCAATATGGAGTCTTAAATCACAACTACACGACAAACTGGACAAGGGACATAGGAAATTAACAGCTGTGGTTCGCTACGGTAAGGCTGGTCCTTACGACAACATGATTTATTTAAAGCGTTTTATTAAAAGATGGATTTTATATGTATAAATTGTTGATAGACTTTTACTGTTTTTGCATTAAACACCTTATAATTAGTAAACCTTTTCTTTTTCGTAATGTTGACAAATCGAATATATTTATTCAGCCTATTTTACAATATCCAGAACTTAATAGTGTTTATTTACTTAAACACGTAGCTATAAAATATAGATAAAACGGATAAAATAAAATTTCGGGTCTATATCCTATGCCTGAGAAAATAAAAAAAATAAAAAAATATTCTTCAATTTGGAACTACCTATACTGGATTTTTTTTAAATATTCTAGAGCGCTTTGAGTGGAGGCATTGTGGGTTTGTCTTCAGCGTGGTGGCTGGCTGCGCAATCCCAGCTGGCACAGGCGCGGGGGTTGCTTAAGTTTGATGAAAAGCAAAGATTCACTCACAACTGCACGTACAATTTTGAAATTACTCAACAAGAAGACGATCCTGAAGGGTAAGATGGAAGGAATATCTATGTTTTTGATCACTGATAAAATAATTTAATTTTGTATCTTTATCATCTATACTCTGAATCGGAATTAGAATTGGTATTAAAGGGATAAGTGAGTAATAGGCTAGTGGTTAAGAATCTCGACGCACTTCTTAATTTCGAAATTGTTTTTTTTATTGTTTCAAAATTTATGTACCTACTACGTATTAGAAATTAGTTATCGCTTGCTTTAACGGTTAAGGAAACCATGCCTTAGAGTTATCCAAAATGTTCCGAAAGGAATTTGAAGTCCGAAGTGGCTGGCGTGGATGACTATGGCTATGGCCAATAATGGGGTTGATGATGATTAATGGGATGTATCTGTAATAATAATTAGCGAAATATCAGGAACTCTAAAGTGGTATGAATTGCGGTAAATATCTCGGTACCTAATACCTAGTATTAATACTAATTCAGTAAACAACCGTGCAAGTCTAAAACTCGAAATACGATTAAATACAGAACATTCGTAATGTTAATAATTGTTTTTATGAACATCTCTATCTTTTTTAAACATAGTGTGTGTTTGCTGGCTGTAATAAAATAAGTTACATAAATATAATCAGTATGATACTCATATGCCATATTGCACTTGTAATGTCAGCTACTAATTCGCGATCGGTTATATGCCAAGTTTACTTTCTTCGGGAACGTTAGCGAATTATGATTATGAAATTGCATTTAGATGCGTGCTTACGTAAAATAGTAAAATATTTTTTCCAGATACGTGCCGTATCTCTACCAAATATCGTATCTATGGTTCACGGCTTTTGGCTGCATCGTTACGACAACCTTCGCGTGCCTAGTGAGTCTGCGAAATCTTCGGACCGGGGAAAAAGTTGAATGCGACGAAAAACTTTTCGCGCCCTTTATAAGGCCTTGGGTTTTGAGTAAAAGAAAGGTAATATTTTTTTATTTCCTTCTCGCGGGTGCGTTATGGATAAAAAAATCTGAAGGATGTGAGTGAATTGTGTCTGTAAATATTTTGTTACGGATGTGTAATAATTTGAAACGACGTTTTTTTTAGAAATTATTTATTCAAATTTTTAATCAGATCCTATATTATAATATGTTTAAAACCAATCAACCAATCAAACAAAATATGCCGAGAAATATTTTTTCTTGTGATATAGTATCCAAAACGCTGGAAGCATTCCCTCTTTATACCTACAATCCAATTTTCTGAGAAAAACAATGCCTCTTGGTCACCCAAAGCGAGGATAATTCTCATGAAAGATTTTATAGCAGTCGAAAACCGACCCAGCGTCTCCATTGCAAGAGTCGCAAATGTATACGTTTTTGATATGTAATAATATTTACGGCGCTAAGTTGCGCATGGCCGCCTGCGTCCAGAGCCTTGATGCCCGTGTTGTGCAAAAAATACTTAATTTTCATATTATTCAAATTTAAACAATTAGTTTTTTAATAATGTTTTTGTTCATAGTTGCAATTTACTATTTTAATTTTAAATTAAAATCGCTATTTATTAATAATTAACTTAAATTACTATTAATTGTTTCAGGTGAAACAAATGAGCATGAAAAGACGTAAATAATTGTTCCGTATATTTGACATAATTATTATTCGCTTATAAATAAAGTTAATTTTAATTTGTTTATCTAATATTCTCTTTTATTTATTTGTTGGCGTACGATCACTGTGCTGGCTTAAAATGGATATTTTTTTCCTGTATTGACTAGATATATCCCCGATCTGCAAACAAAACGTAATATATATACATGTATCGCCGTATGTCAGTAAAAAAACAATTAACCATTTTAATTAACCTCCCGAGTATAAGACTGCGCGTGCTGCAGTATAGGCAGATACAATTAGATATTATTTTAAAAGCGTTTTCGGAATCGGCCCCTGATTCTGATCACAAATATACATTGTTTTTTTAAACTCAAGAGGTAAATGATGATAAATTGTAACTGTTGCCTTAGAACATTTGCAACATCAAAAGTGTCACCTCACGACGCATCTGAGACACTTTTTAAACGCCTTTTTCCAGAATATCGCATTGGGTAGCTCGTTCCGTTCCGTCACAGATTTCTGCAGAACATGCCCTCCCGACCCGTATGGCACAGTGGTCAACAAACCGGTCCGCCATTCATAAGGGTTCTTGGTTCAATTCCCAGTACAATAATTATACATTTCTTTTTCTGGTCTGGTTTTTGTGTTTTTGTTTCTGTGTGTACATGGTACAAACATGGTGGAAACTAAAAAAAATTGGCAGTAGGTAACTTAATTATTATTATGACCTTACCCCGATTTCGATAAGTCACTGTTGCCCATAGGAAACATATCACCGTAGCAACTGTCGCGTGCGATTCTGCCGATGGAATCGCATTCGTTGCCATGTAAATGGTCATATCGCACTGTAGCTGCCATGTATTCGTAGGAGCGACTGTGTGAGCACATATTGAGCCAGCATCCTGGCATACTGGAGCCACCGTTAGGATAGAAGTCTGTATCTCCGCAACGATCAGTGTAGCCGTATAGTGCTGTATTGGTGTGAATAACTTCGACGTATTGCGCGTCTGTCCTCGCTATTCTATTTTCATCGTTGCCCCATAAAGGTCCAGCGGGATCCAAAGCTGAAGAGACGCGCAAAGTTTTGTCAGAATAGTTTTTAATCATTACATTTAAAGCCGAGATCAGTTATTATTCTATGAGTATGTTAAGTCATTTCACATTTTCTATACGTATGTTTTTATGCCTAAGAAAAAGCAAACGAGCATGCAGGTCCCCTGATAGTAAGTTGTTACTATAGCTTATAAATGCATACAGAAATCCTATTTTAGGTAGTACCTAATGTTATTACTCTTGTAAACTAAGTTGGATCACAACCTAAAAACCAAAAAATAACAGGGCTCAGATTGCTGCTTTACGGCAGAAATAGTAGTTGGACTTAAATTTTAAGGCATTTACCAGAGCCAACTGGTGCGATGCGTTTCTACTCTTGTAACAACTGACCATAATAATAGGACATTATTCTTCTTTTCTACCAAAATTAAAATGTCATGTGGGCTGCGTGCCCGTTTGATGCTTCTTCTAATGTAAGTAACTAGACATAAATAGGGGATCCTAGCTCTGTATAAGAGTGATAAAAGAATACCATTTCAAATGAGCTTCCGCATATGCTACTGATGCGTCAAGTTATATCTCAAGTTCTGTTCAACTTTTTTCTCTACTCTACAAAAACAACCTTAATTTGTATAAAATAGATGAAGTGGTTAAAATCTTTTTAACCTGTGATTCTCCTTATTTGTGACCCAGTTTCTCGACCCGCGCTGCCAACCAAATGCGCTCCTAGGCTGAAGCCAACCAGATGGATTCTATTATAGGAAGCACCGAATTCTATCAACCATGTGATGAACTGGCCTAAAGCCAAGCCCGCGGATGGAACTCCTGATTTTGCCGTCAGATAGTTCCGTCGTGCCAACTTACTCCAGTCCACAACTATGACGTTCACGTCATTGTCTTCTAGAAAAGCTGAAAAAAATAAAAGTCAAATGTACTCATCCACATACAATCTCAGATAGGACTTCCGTCCTACTTGAGGTTCGATGTGGATGTCCACAGGCCGCAGTGACCACTTAACATCATCTTAAAAATCTTTTATTATTTACGTATTCTTCGGAAATCAATTCTTGGTGATAAAAAAAAGTTCATTAGGTGCTACAACAGAGGAATATAAAAAATGTACCTGTAGCTACGTGCATTCAGATAATACATTTCAATATTTTTTTCAATATGTTTATTTACATACAGAAAACATTAGGTACTTTATTTATTTAATAAAAAGCACTAAAACATACACATTTTATAAACATATACTTATACATGCATAAATACGTTTAACCAATATCTTAAACAGGTGTATTATTGAATATCTTAGCGAAGCCGATCTGTCTGAGTGCATTGGATCGCACCACGATAAAGTGTTAAGTTTATCATGGTATCAACTACAAGTTTTGCGTTTTTACGAGAACACCAATGCATGGTGCATTTACTGATGCTACTGCCTAAAATAAAATAAATAGAAACTTGCGTTATTGACTACGATACAAAATTTAATGAATATTAACGAGATTCAAATACTCGTATAATGAAAGTATCATTGATCTTTCATCCAGTTTGGGTAACAATAGTAGTAATTGTTATAAGGACTAGAAGATGAGGATACAAAAACTTACAAAGTCTTTATTTACAACGTCTTTACCCGTATGGCGCCGTGGACAACGTGCGGTCTGCTGTCCGGAGGGTCCTTGTTTCGATTCCCAGTGGGGCAGAAATTTTAGTGATGAATTTAGATTTCTGTACCTGGCCTGGGTGTTTGTATGCTTCTTTTTGTGTGTGTCGATGACACCCAATACCCGAGTTAAATACTACTGTGGGGCTTTGACTGTGAAAC
>DWKW01003268.1:0-10163 GCA_018250115.1 Doberes anticus
GGGGGGGGGGGGGGGGGGGGGGGGTGGCTTTGCTTTGCTTATTTTTGATGACATGAGGGCGGGGGAGTCCTAGATGGTGATCACGTCAGCAGTAGTTATTTACTTTTTTGCACATATGGCAACCCACACATCGTCTATGTTTGAAAACGGAACGCATTTTTAGGGAATAATACATACGTTTAGGTCCTCGCTTAGAACCGAGTATGGGAAATACCGCGCGCTATTCACATGTTTTAATTTCTTCCGTCAATCTATTGTTTCGTTTCGTTTCGTTACGATTGACGATTTGACGTATTGTAAGCAAAGCAAAGGAAGTTAATGTTTGTGTTACCGTTGATACATTGACGTAAGCATGGGAGGGGGGGGGGGGTAAAAGCTTGGATGACTTTTGCTGACAAGGGAGAAGGGGTAAACGATTGTAATGAATCTTTTTTTTTTGTATTAGCAGAATAGCAAACGAGCATGCCCGATGTTAAGTGGTCTCTGCAATCCATGGACATCCATGGACTACGTTGGAATACCCTTCAAACAGAAATACAGCAGTTCTTACACTGCTACTTTACGGCAGAAATAGGTGTAGCGGTGGACCCGCCGCAGGCGAGCCTCCGACATAAGACTCTAACACCATCAAAATCTGCTTACGTAATACTTGAACATCGATTGATCCTTCCACATCGTACCGTACCACCGTCGAATAATATTAATGAAGTGCTTAAATTTAACGATATCAAACAGAAATTCACCTGTGATATGTAAGGCATGAGATTGTTGGGTATACCGGAAGGGTCCTCCCCGATGTTACCGCTGCTGTGAGCACCCACGGGGTTGAAGTACCGCAGAGATATCACCATCCACCTCTGAAAGATTCATCGTCACAATGTATTAGTCCCACATGTGGGCACGAGTCCCAGAATTTGGACGGCCTCGTTAGGACTACTCGGTTAAGTCCTCATTGCAGCCCATGTCCATCCACATCCAACCTCAAATAGGACCGAAGTCCTATCTGACGTCCGTGGATGAGCGTAGAGTGTTTCAAAATTATGTGCGTATTATAAATTAATTATCACTTGCTTTAACGGCGAAAGAAGACATAGTGAGGAAACCTGAACGCCTGATAGTTATCCAAAATGATCTCAAAGGCGCATGAAATTCAACTATCAGCTAGCCAGCATGGTGGACTATGGCTTTAAACACTTATTTCTGAGAGGATACCCGTGCCCAGCAGTGGGGCAAGTGGGGCTAATGATGATAGTCACGGTAATTCTAGCATCTAAAACAGACAGTTAGCTGAATTAGATGTTAGATACATTACAATACAATTATTCTTTATTGTACATCAAAAATATAATATAAAATAATATATGAAAAATATTTAAAACACAAGACATACAAAAGGCGGTCTTATCGCTAACAAACGAACTCTACCAGACAACCTTTGGGTAGATAATATAGTATAAATAAACATTAATAGCGTAGAGGTGTACAATTTTAATCAATTGCTGAATATATAGAACCAATAAATAGATACATTTAAATGCATTAACCGTAAAATAAAAATTCAACAAGAGTAAAAGGCGCAAGGTGTCTGAAGCTGAAAGTCGTTACAATAGTAGGTATGGGCACGCATGCCCATATTAAACTGTCATTTCAGATTTTACAATGTTTATTAAAAAGCAAACAGTACAATAAAATTTACTATAAAAATACGAGCGAGCACTATGATAATTTGAGAGATAGGTCTGATGGCAACTAAAGTTGATAGGCGAGTGTGCCGATGGACATGGTAAGACAGGCGAGCGGGGAATAAACGAATGTTGCTGCCAAAGAATCTGTTCTATGTTCTTGAACTCAAATTCGATGTTTGTTCAATCTAAGGAGGTGCAATAGGTACACCACATCTTTAGCTAAGATAACTCAATACGAATTGAGGAGGTTGTTATTGGATATTGTGATTCATACTAACCGGGTCACTTCTGCACAAATCCTTCATAATTTCCTCGCAGAAGAACTTGGAGCGGCCGTAAGGGCTCGCCAGACCACAGCCTGTGGGGTGACCTTCGTTCAGCGGCAGTTTCTCCGGCTCTCCGTACACCGTGCAAGACGAACTGTACACTAGCCTGTAGACTCCGTATTTGCGCATTATCTGCAGGAAAATGTGGTTGTGGACACTTCAAGAAAGTTATGTTAAAGTAGTGATATAGCTCAGTTTCGAAAATCGACCTTTCGTTCCGGTGGTATTTAGTGGTGGAAAAGTCTTATGTCGAAGGCTGGCCTGCGGCGGCACCAAAGCTTCACCTATTTCTGTCTTAAAGCCGCAGTGTGGCCACTACTGTGTTTCGGTTTGAAGGGTGTAGTTAGGCAGAAGCCACTGCACAGGAGGCTTCCCTACCTAGTCCTCAGGAGTAGCAACGCATCCACATACTACCTCAAATTGGACTTCTGTCTTAGTTAAGGTTTGATGTGGATGTCCTTGGACTGCAGTGACCACTTAACATCAGGTGGCCTGCACTTTTGAGACGAAATTAATTAGAGGAATAAAATTGCTTACTGGGATTTCAAATCCCACTAGATTATGACAGCTTACTATCACACGCTCTATAAGACATAGAACTCTACCATCAAAAATTATATAAATATAAGCAAAAAATAATGTAATGTACTAGTTGTACATCCGAGTATTTCATTAATCATCATCATCATAATACATCACAACTGTTACTCAAAAAGGACAGCACTCAGCGTTGATGCCACGGCGAACACCAGCGCCGGTTTTCAGTGCAGTTTCGGGGTCCAGTATTTGGGCTCTATAATTAATATTGCATAACAGACCTCAAAGAGTGTGCACGTCCCAGTTATGTTCGCTTGGTAGTATTCGAGAGGTTTCTCCACTGACTCCCCCACCGCTTTTAAAGCGGCGAAATGTATCACGCAGTCTATGTTATGCTGAAATAAATGTGACAAATATTTATTATTAACACGATCTTCTCCTTGAAATTCTTGTAATTTTTAATTAGATCTTAAAACTTCTGCCAGCAACAATTTTAACACGATTGTGCATATTAAAGAGAAGTCTAATTGTTTCTCTACTTATACGAGAATTCGACAGTTTATGTTCAAACTTATGACAGTACTTCAACAACTAAACTGTGAAAATTCAAATCTATCCGGTAGTTTTCGCGTGATTGGCGAACAAACAGACAAACTGACAGAAAATCTATAAAGAACTGCTTTGTCTTCCAAGACCTCAAAATACTGGACATAATGCAGTTTATCGATCATATCTTTAATGTTCAAAACTAGACGAAGCAAGTCGTCGGCCAAAAAATTATCAAAACATTATATATGTTTGATAAATATACTAACATTTTCAAATATTCGACCAAGTCCAGCAGCATCCCGAATATCAACATCGTAAAAATGTATCGTCCTATTGGTCATCTCTTCTATTATCCTAAGTGGCTCCGGCTTTTTCTCTCCATCTGCTCTGTGAAAAGATAGTATGTTCTTGAGAAATATAAGGCACAGATGATACGAACCATGTATTAACCGTTAATCGGGCGGATATGCTGTTTATGATTGGAGCCGCGTCTATCAATTAGTTGCTTGCTACGCTGTTCGCTATCGTCATTGCCACGAACGTTCAAACTGGAACAAGCTCCCAGTGGCGTAGCTGTGCCAATGCAACCAATGCGGTCGCATAGGGCCCCTGATTCAAGGGGGCCCTAGCGGGTCACAAACCATAGTTTTGTTACAAATATTTTTTAACGGGGCCCTCCTTTTCGAAATTTAAACAAACCTCTAGAAATTTAATTTCCATACACTTGATTTAAACCGTATTATTTTTTATGAGAACGAGGAATATGATCGTTCCTATGTTCTAAAAAACGATAAATGAATGATGAATGGTCCTCTAAACATTTTTTACAAAATCTTCCTCTACCTATTCTTTCGTGAGAACCGTTTGAAAAAAGTTAAAGTTCAAAAACTCTCAGCTTTCAAGCATCTTCTGCCGACTAGCAGACGTCTCGTCCAACGGTAGGCAGTTCGCGTTCTTTTCATAATAGGCAATTGGAGGCGATTCCATTTTTTTTTGCTTGGGGCCCAAAGTTAGTTACGTCATTGCAAGCTCCCCTTTGAAATAATCAGATTGAGCTATAACATGGGGTTCTTCAAAGGCTTCAAAAAAGGTCCTTCAAGTCTAGGAGCGCATAAGTGACTGGCATAGCAAATTTCCACAGGCGACGGTAATCACTTACCGCGAGGCCCGTATGCCTGAGTCAGTCTTTAATATAAAATAAACAGAATTTTGTATTGACCTGCATCCTCGTGAAGTGACCTAAACCGGCCCGTTCAAGTTCACTGAACTTAGGCCAAGGGTAGTGATCACAAGATTCCCTTTCAGAATATCCCATTTATTTCTCAACTCACCTGTAAGCATTGGACATGTTGTCCACGACCACGATGTCTACATCACAGTCCGGCCTCTCTAACAGCGCAGCAACAGTGTGCGAGCCCACGTACCCAGCGCCACCAGTCACCAGTACCGCTGACGTCATGTTACTGGAAGACGATATTGAAGTTAGCAAACTATGTAGTTAGTTCTAACTTTTAAAAAATATTACATTGGATTATAAGCATTGAACGTGTTGCCTATAGGTAGATCGTTTCTACAAAAAGCTAGTACGTTTTGCGCACTTCAATTTCGAATTTTACGGGCTATATTCCTCCTTGGGAAAAGAGCTGATGGTCTCTCCGTCCCTCCTGTAAAACCGTCAGGAAAAATCTTTAGCTCCTAAATCTCCTAGTAGTACCTAGTCTGTACATCGCCACGATATGAACGAGCCAGTAAACTAATTGACGGGAAGGAGATTAATAAAATAAATATACAATACTATAATTTTCAATTAAACATTAAAATTTCTGCACTCCTGGGTATCCGAACCCAGGACCCTCCGAACGACCGGTACCACTGCGCCATACGAGTCGTCGTTAGGAAGATCAGGAATGAATGCTTGTGCAGGGTTCTTGCATCAAAAGAACTCTATTAAACAAAGTGCAAGAGCATTGGGTCTTAGGTTTCTTTGTAGATTAGAGACGTTGAGTAGCCACCGAGGGAGTGTAGGATAACGGGTAGAAATTACAGATATCCCGATATCATGCCCGCATAGTTCGGGTATCTGTTAGAACATTAGCCCGTAATAAAGAGAGACAATATGTCTTAGTATAGGGTCATTGTACGAGTACAACCCCTGAATAATAGTAGGTAATGTAAGTATTCGTTTCATTGCAATACCTTAATAATCGCATACCTAATACACCTCAGGTACTTTACGGTTCAAGATGAAACAAATCAATTTACATACGTATTATTTTCATTACACAATACGTCCAAGGTGCAAGTCGCAATATTATTTAAATGCTAACTATTCGTTATGAACGCTACGTTAGCGTGAAACGTGTCAGAGGACACAAAATTATTATTGTTAAACGTATAAATATTGCAGCTTCACGCAAAATTTACATAATTATTTTGGTTCAGCGTACATGCGTATGCCCAACATACATTCTAGCCATCCTTAATTTAGAATTCGCGCACATTTGGCTATGCAAGTTTCCTCACTGCAAAGTTATAATTAATTTGCCTACAAAAAAAAATATGAAGAAACGAAATTAATGACATTGAAAAAACTTTATCTCTATAATATTTACATTTTTATTCGAAAAACATTAAATAGTAATCCATACTGGCATAGCGTTCCATTAGCAGAAATACGTCACAAACTGCATCACGCGGCGCGCTAGCTTTCTTGTTCTAACCAAGCCTCGAAGAAACTATGGCAAAACAATGATAACATATGAAGGAGCACAATTTTGTAATAGATTACCCTCATATATTAAAAATGTAGAATCATTCAATGTATTTAAGAAGGAGTTATCAAAATACATGATTGATAGACAGATTGGTTATTAAAAATTAATTAAGAATAATGTGTTGAATGTTTTCGCGGTTGTGTTGTTGTAAAATGATTTATAGATCTTCTTTAAATAGTGTCCAAATAAATTTATGAGTTCATATAACATTAATATTTTGTACAGTGTGACAGCGAACTTGTATATCTTTTTGTTATTATCTATGTTCTCATGTATGTGACGAATATGTCTTTTTGAGAATAAATGTCTTTAAACCTAAATCTAATTTGTAACATGCTTATAACTTCTAAAAATCGAAGGTGCGTGTTGGGTGGGAGCCGATCCCGATTCTCCGGAATGGGCTATCACTGCTCTCAAATAAATATAAGGTTCTCTTCTGGTTTTATTAATTGAAATTTCGATAGTTTTACTAGCGGGCTTTGGAGCGGTGTGGAAGAGTAATTTCAATGTGTTGCTATGCTGTAAAAGTTGGGACACTTTACATTTTTTAAGTAATTTTATACAACTACATAATTATATCACACCCAAAACACTTCTTGTACCGTGCGACACGGTTTCCTGCAAACGAAACTTTGTATGAAAACGCGTAAACAATTGCGCCGTAGCATGACTCACTTTAAGATAGGAAGAAGCAGGTACGGTAGTTTTAATACCCATTCCATTAAGGAACATTTATGTATGTTCCTTTAGTCAAGTATATTATATAATTGGAAACCGGCCGTATATGTACATTGAAGATAAGTATTTGATAATCCTGAAATCGACTATTTTAAGGTATCTAACGGGTATGTATCTAAATTATGGGACTTATGAATGTTTGTACATTTGTTCGGTAACTACGCAAAATCTGCTGAATAGATATGAATGGGACTATCAGGTTTTGAATGCTTATGGTAAGACGTAAATACTGCGAAAGTCTGAGCAAGATCGGTATAGTAGAACCAGAGATAGTGGTAGAGTCTTAAGCCGTAACTCGCCTGCTGTAGCACCACAGTGACCCCCATTACTGCCGTAAAGCAGCAGTATGAGAACTGCTGTGTTTCGGTTTACAGGGTGTAATTAGGCAGAAGATACTGGACAGAAGGCATTCCAATTTAGTCCTCAGGAGTAGCCTCAGATAGGAATTCTGACCTAGTTATTACTATTTGGATGTCCATGGGCTGCAGCGACCACTTAACATCAGTTGGCCTGCATGCTCGATTGCTATTCCGTCAATATATAGATATAAAATAAAAAATAAAGAGATACAGCTTAACCTCTCTGCTGTATCGCGACGTAATTACACTCGAAATATTTTGTTTTTTTTTTATTACACTTCTGCGGCGACAGGGTCGCTGGCGATAGTCCAGTTTAAAGAAATACAAACAGATTAACCGATAATCATTTTTACTCTTTGAATTTTGAAAAGTCTATGATAAAATCTAAGCGGCACGCTTTATTATGTACAAAACGTGAACTAAAACCGATAAAAACAACTATTCGCAAGATAACAACTAGGTAATACCGAATGGAACAAAAGTAACACATTTAGCCCGACGACGACGACGTCATGGGTGCTATGAACACACGCAGAAACATACAACTGAGTGTATGTGTACCAAAAACAGAAATCTTTTTTTTTTTAATTATAATAACAGAATAGCAAACGAGCACGCCCATGGACATCCTCACCTAAGGTTGTGTGTGGATGCGTTGCTAATCCTGAGACTACTTTGGAATGTAGCAGACATACAGCAGTTCTCGAACATTACGCAGAAATAGGTCCAGCGGTGTTGTCGACGCAAGCGAGCCCTCGACATAAGACTACCACCACCAAACAAGTAGTTGTCGAGTCATACAAATTTGTAGCTTATAATTTTCGATAGTAAAAAACTGAAGTCCCGAATATGCCAGTTCAGATAAGGGAAATACTGAAATGCCTCTTTTATATTTATATTGTATCAGTAAAGATAACAGGGACAGGATTCAACAATTAGTGGTCACGCTACATCTACATGTTATCGGACTGGTTTAGGTAGCGATAATAATGGACCATATAATTAACAAGGCGGTAAAGTTTAATCATTTTAAGGCTAGCTTACGACAACGGTTTCGTTTGGATTAGAATAGAGTAATTTAAAAAGTAATAAGTTGTATCCACGAAGAATTATTTAGACAAATCATGCATGAATTTTGATGTGAAATATCTATGATGTGAATTTAAATGTGGCTTGGGGATAGGAACGACTGTTATGGCAAGACTAATAATGGCAATAATGATTGCGTCATAATCATTGTTAACGATTACGATGAAGATGAAGGTAAAGATTCCATGCTACACAAATGTGGGAAGCCTTACATCTGTACACCTCTTTTTATCTGTACCTCTATTATCGTCTGAATTTGACATATCGTATATAGTTATTGAATTAAAAGTTGCGACGCTAGCATCACTAAACGAAAAGGTAAACATTTCGTGCCTTTTTTTAAAAGACCCCTGAATTATTGTCACCGTAGCAGTTTCCGTAAGAAAGTGCTACGGATGACTTCAGGATGAAGTTCTTTTAATATCTTACATATGTGTTTAATCTTAAGTACGATTAACATTTACAATGTTATATTGATTATTTATTATTGCTGATTTACAAAGCAAAAGTAGGTTTGAAGGGCCACATCCTTTAGGCAGAAGACACTGGACAGGAGGCATTAAAACTTAGACCTCAGGAGTAGCAACGCATCCACAAACAACCTCAGATAGGACTTCCGTCCTAGTTGCAGTCTGATGTGGATGTCCATGGACTATAGTGACCACTTAACATCAAGGAACTTGCGGGCTCGTTTACTATCCTTGTAATAAAAAAATATTTCTTATTTCGCATAAGTAAACACGCATAAGGTCACGTTACAACGACATACCTACATAACATTACATTTATAATATAAATATTTTTATGTCATCTAATTGCGTCGATGTAAGGCCGTGGAATTTCTTTGACGTGTTATAGTGTCACACAGGCGTATGATTTGATTCTATAAATTTCAAATAGACATTTTTTTATCTGATCATCTTAAACGAATTGTAGACGTCATTTTATTAATTTAATTTCAAATGCCCGTATTAGAAATTTAATCAGAGCTTAGAAATTTAATCAAATGTATTTAAACCCAGACTGGCGGACGGACTGGAGCTTGAACTTTATACCACAAATCGACTGCTTTCCCACAAACTTCACAAATCAAAACTTAACAAGTAAATGTCATAGCAACTTAAATACAATGGGTAATCTTTTAAAGACAGCCGACTTTTTTAAGGCTAAGTTTTAAAGGAAGCATATTTCGTGAGGCTTCAGAGTTACGCAAAGAACTTATACGTGAAAATATATATCTGAAATGATCATAGCTGATATTTTATACTCAAAATTTGTTATTCGTAAAACTTCATGGCAAATGTTAGAAAGAAATCATGCAGACTGAAATTCGTAATCGAATTCGAATGTCGGCGATGTGAAAATTCGTGTTCAGACGCCATAGGGAAGCTATAAGGAACACCTATAAGTACTTCACAATATGGAAAACAACACTTACAGAAGTTTTTAACAAGCAAACCTCGGCACTGTCCACGAGGTAAAGTATACCTAGGTAAGTATACTTACATATCTGCGTAAATAAAAGAATTCGAAAAGGAAGTTATTATGTTATGTTAACTCATTATTTATCACAAAAAGACACACATAAATAACTAAACATGCGTGAAAGTTACGAGTCTACAATTATAATAAGTAAACCCTTGTTTTTCATTTATTCAAGGCAACAAATCGTTCCCGCGTTTAGATGACGCGCTTAAAAATTCAAACCTATGAAACGTAATAAAGAAGACTATAAATTGAAAAAGGAATACTAACTTTTTTCAATGGCACTCGTCTTATTACGCGTATGCCAGCTCCGAAGGCTGCCGGGTCACTGAGTTATCAAATTCGCTATGACTAGCAGATTAGCTTATCAACGCTTGTATCAAAGTTGTTGAGTGCCACATTGTTTTGTAACAACCGATAGATGATTTTGTAAATGATTGATGGATTTTAAATTAAAAAATGATGTCTCATTAAAATATAATATCGAACGAGCTACTTTATAATAATAATAAAATTCTTATATTAGCTCTCACACTATTATGGGATATATGTAGTACAATTTGCAATGCATGCCTACAGCGGCAATATACCTGGGTTCTGAGCACTATACAACAAGAAAAC
>DWKW01003269.1:0-10161 GCA_018250115.1 Doberes anticus
TATTATTAATTAATTATCACTCGCTTTAACGGTGAAGGAAAACATCGTGAGGAAACCTGCATGCCTGAGAGTTCTCTATAACGTTCTCAAAGACATGCGAAATATAGAAGCACTTACCTTCATATGGCATTTATTAACTTGGAAAAAGCATTTGGCGGCGTACTACGCGAACTTATTTCGCTCGCACGGCGCTCAGAGTCACAGATATGTTCTGAGACATCGGAACCCAAGTTCAACCAATTAGATGAATGGGTGGAAGTTCATAAAGGATCAAAAGATTAAATAGTTCATTGGTTTTTCTCTGGTTATGGGTCATCGTACAGATGAATTATAAAACGTGGACAGAAGTGCTGGAGGCAGGCGGCATACGAATCAGTTGACAAAACAACTACTAATTAACTACAACTTCAGCGCAACCATACTGTTAGCATTAAATTGTTAAGCGACACTCCCTTAAAGGTAGTTATAGATTTTTATTTAACTTAATCGTCCAAAATGATGGCACAATAAATGTCGGGCGTAAATTTTCCGGAGTGCTCTGTGTCAGAAAGATTTCGGTTCGTGTCAAGTTGATTCCTTTAAAAGAATCTCATCCTTAAAATTTTATAGATTTTTTTTAATATCACAATATATAATATAAAACATCTTATATTTTGGTATGTTAAAACAAACCAAAAACTAAATTGACGTTTTTGCTTCATAACTAGTTTTTTTGTTATAGTTACGTACTACAAGCCATGTAGGTATAGAAAGATGTAAGAAGTACGAATGATATTATACTAAGTGAACAGATCATGAATTCACGAGGTTGTTCAGAGCCGTGTTCTGGCAGGATTCCATATTTGAAGCGAAATTCGCAGGTTGAACACTTGTAGCTGGCATACGGCTTCTCTTATATGTACATTAATAAATAATTGATATGGAAAGCATTGTATATTCTAAAATACCCCAGTGTTGCCTGTGTGTCAGAACTACGTAGGCATTTCAAGACTGATGTACGTTTTCACGTTCTGTACATATTTGTGGATCTGTTAATGTCGCAGTGAAATATTTAGAGTCTACGTCTAAATTTTAGACGTATTTATACATATATGTACCAACCTACTTTTATGTACCTGACCCGAATGGGACTTGATAAGAACGACATTATTTCAGAACTTGAAACAATAAAAACAGCCGATTCGTTTTAATATAAGGACACTCTTGTTCGTTTAGAATGACAGAGATTGTTACTTATTCATCTCGTCGTGTGAAGAACTTTTATGATTCAAATATATTCATAATACTCATTAGTTACAGTTAATACCGTGCCTCAAAAGGCAGAAACAAACGGATTATGACTATATTCATAAGTTTAAACCACTTTTCTTGTAAAAAAAAGTTATGACATGTGTTACGTTCCTAAAAGAATATATGTAATTATGTGTAAAAAGATTGCACATTTGGTAAGTTTTTGAAAATGTTTGTTTGTTACTCAATCACGCATGACTAGTTGGCGGGTTAGATGAAATTTTGTCCAATGATAGACAATGTCTTGGATTTTAAATGTTTCCTAATCAAATCAAGATGCACCATAGACCAGACAGACCTGAATTAAGAAATAAGGTACTTTTTACTGAATATTAAACTTTTTTGTCTTTAAATTTGTTTTCTAAATCTATTCAGGCGAAATCTCTGGCACACAGTAGTATCCCATATATACATTAGGAATGTATATTTTCAAGAAATTTTTATTTTTATATACTTTATGTTTTATCTTACAAGTAGACACTAAACTGTTTTAATATCATTTTTAATGTGCCTTTTTTCATCGATGATGTCGTCCCTTGCCTCTTTACTCTATCGATGACTTCAATGATTATATCTATGTTATTATATGAAATCTACGGTTCCGATCAAGGATCGGAATCGTAGATTTAACTTTTTTTTTTTAAATATTATGGAGGCCAGCGCATCTTGTGGTAGGTACGGTCCGAGTTTCATCCATGCATGGGTGTCGTGACGCAAACGTTCCGGAATTCAACCTTAACATTGCTACGGATGAGCGTAGTAGACGCCGTTGTTTAAATATAGCTTTGCGTCTGTACGCGTGTTACGTGGCTCGGAGCTGGCGCCCCGTGACATGACATCGCGGCACTCGGCCACTGGGTTGCCTATCACGCAAACAAACACTATGGCTGCCTTTTCATGATTATGATTTCATGTTTATATTAATCCTACTACAACGCTGCGTATCAATCATACCGTGTGACTTTCAAGTAGGAATGTTAAAAAATAGTCTTGTTACGACATGCAAGAAGCGGGCAGTTAAGTTAGTGAAGTTCGAAAAACATAATGTTTAAAATGGTTATGTGTATTAACAACAACAATTCCTTTTACTTCCAAATTAAAAAGGACAAAAAAAATCGGTGAATAAGAAAACTGGATCATCTGATTTTGATTGGATCATCGTACCACGAATAGTATTATGGGTTAATACAATACAATAGTGAAAGATAGCCTGGTCGCTAAGCAGCTCGACCTAGCGCTCCGGTGCCTCGTGGTTTAAATCCCGGCACGCAGCTTTAATTTTCCAAATTGTTGTTCATAGTTATTTCAAAATAATGTGTGTATTATTTTTTAAAAATGCGTATCGCACTCGCTTTAGCGGTTAAGGAAAATTTCGTGAGGAAACCTGCATGCCTGAGAATTGAATTAAACTTTTTGAACATTCATTTGTTTTCCAAAATTGAAGTCAAATGAACGATAACGAACTTCAAACTAGCTAAGTGGTATAAAAAATTATAGACTATTATGTATATTTTCCTTTTTATGCAGTTAAAATTATGCATTTGACAACAGTAAATAATAAATACAATTAATATAAACAAAAAATTATTAGTTCTTCGTTTATGACAAGTAGTGGCCTCGAGACATGTCGGCAACTATAGTTAACGTAGTAATGTAAACATAGTTACCCTGAAAGAACGAAAACTGGACCGCCTGTCCCCTGGGGCATGTTTGTTTAAGCCGCGTTTTTCACTTTAAGAAAAGTGAGTCCAATCCTGAGGTCAACCCCGATGACACGCTGCTTCCTTAGATTAGCCCACGTCAACTATGATAATAGGCCTAAGCCATCGATGAATGCTTCACTATAGAATAAATGTTGTAAGCAATACGCAATTTTCTGAACATATAACATCATTAAATCATTGCGTAGACAAGAATGAATAAAACCCAAAACATAAAATAAACCGAGTAGGTATCCGAGTTATCCAATTCTTTGAATAATGATAATAAGCTCCGTTCCGTTTTATATCTTTTTATTTACTAAGAAAACTTTGCATACAATTTAATGTAAAAAATGTTTATAAAATTTTTAAATCAGTCTCCTAAGATTCTTTACCGCGAACGGATGGACAAGGCCGCTGTAATCATCACAATGAGTGCCCACTGTTCTGGATTTAATCGGAGATTATCAAAACGGTATCACACGAATCCCTCGAGTACCGCGCCTCGTCCTCTCCCGCCAACATAACTGTATGTTGAATGAATTTCCTGATAATATATAAAAAGTATATAAAGACACTATTATATATAAATTCAACGTTGTGTAAAAGTTTGAAAACGACCGGTAAAGAACTTTAGGAGATTTTCGACTTTGGAGGAACATAAAAAAATTCTATATATAAATAAGGAAAAATCAATGTACCTGTAAGATGGCAATAAGTTGTTGAATAAAACAGCCTGTATCCTATAAATATAATAAAAGTTTGTGAATTTCGGATATTTATTATTTAATCACACTTTAACCATTGAACGAGTTAGGAAGAAGCATGGCATACAGACGGACCGTGTAATGAATAAGTTCTCGCGTTAATTATGCGTTACCGTTGGATAGCATATATTACTATTATGAAATGACCGTCTATTTCTGCACATGGAAGATAATTTCGCAGGTCCTATTGACTATACTAATTAGAGGTTTTTGAATGTTTTTTTCTATTGTCTGCATTTGTCGCCAATCACGCAAACTTTCACAGTTCAAATGCAATGTTCAAACTTAAATATCGCGGTAGGTTTGAAGAATATCGGTACAGTAGAATCAGTTGATCGGGTCATATACGTGGGAGGTCAGTTGAAATGTATTTTGTCGCTCTACTGCGGACAAAGTCGTTGGTACAAGCGAGCAGATTATAACTTAATGTAATTAAAATCCGAAGCAATGTTTCCTCCGAATTAACTTAAAAAATAAGTAATTATATGTTATGAATGCATATTTTTAAACCGTTACAGGATGTTTTAATTACTTAGCACTATATATTTTGTTTGTAAACATTGCTTACAGAGCATAATCTATATTATTTACTGTTGATGCAATCAATTAGGATAAATTGTAATATTTTGAACGATTGGGACAATGTAACCATAATGTTATTATTATTTAGCAATCACCACAGTCCACATTGTGCAGTTGTGAGGAAATAACAATGGATTCGAACGCCAACCGGTTTCGCACGTCGCGGCGTCGTTTCAATCTGTAACAAGTAGATTATACGTAATAGTCATAGCCAAGATAATCGTCACGCTTTTACTAAAAAAATGAACAAACTAAAAAAAAACTTTTGTTTATTTCGTGACATCAATCGACGAAATAGTGAGAGCTGTAAGACGAAATTTCTAAAATTATTATATATTTTTGTTAAAAATTTATTTTGAGTAAAATAGTATCATTTCTTGAATACTTCTCCGAATGTTGAGTATTGTTTTTTTTAATACTAAGTATACCGTGAAAATAATGTAGGTTGAATCTACGTTTGAATAAGTAATATTCCCATGTAATACGTGGATTACATTAGTTACAAAACTTAACTACGTCTATAACGTTAACCCGAAGGAACGGCTCATTGGAGATTGCATTACAACTCAATTCTCAGCTACTGATCCAGTTAGTCGCTTCATGTCCTTGCCTAAACTTAGTTATCTCCTGCATAATAGAAATTTCAGGTGCACGCAAATTTGGTTTAACCGTCCGTATTCACTATAACATGGAATATTCCGAAACAATAATCCAATAGCCTGCAACTGAATTCAGTCCTTTTGTGTAAGCTATCGACGTTGACGACAAAACTCAGCGCATAATTCGTTTAGCGCACCTGCTGTATATAGAGCACTATATAGCGAACCTCATCTATTTGGAGCTGATTGAGAGATTATAAGCGTTAATCGAAATCATTATTTCATTACAATACAGAATGTAACATTATTTACTTTGATTACCAAAAAGATTACCTTGCTTTATATTTATTTTAAGAGTTCTACGTTTAGTTACGTAGTTTCTACGTAGTTTTGATGGTGGTAGAGTCTTATGTCGAAGGCTCGCCTGCGGCGGCACCACATATTTCTGCCGTAAAGCAGCAGTATGAGAACTGCTGTGTTTCGGTTTAACGGGTGAAGTTAGGCAGACGACACTGGACGGGAGGCATTCCAACGTAGTCCTCAGGAGTAACAACACACACAACTTCAGGTGTGGATGTCCATGGACTGCAGAAACCACTTAACATCAGGTGGGCTGTATGCTCGTTTGCTATTCTGCAAGTTTCTATTCCATTTTAACCAATTTCTATTTCATTTTAACCAATTTCTGTGAGCGTTTCCGCGAGAAAATTACTGAGAACAAGATAAGAATTATTAGCCTATTACTGTAGTAATTTTATACTACGTACGTTGTATACTTTGGATACTTCTGCCACAGGACTCTTTCTTTTGTGAATTTCGAACTTATCCGAAATAGACTTATTTTACTTACTGAATCAAAGAAAAAAAGTATGTATTAAAACTAGAAAATGGTAGATTTCACGCGTCTAGACTAGTAAGTGGTATTATTTATACAATCAAACTTTTAATAATTATAACTCTTAACCGAGATTTCGCTGTACTTTACCTTTTTGATTGTTATGGTTCGCTTATGGGGGCAATTGCTTTTTTCCTTTAGAAAATATCTCTAGTTGAATACTGGTACATCGGCGGATGCATTTACGGATCGTGGAAAGCACAGCGATATCGCGTGCCATAGAAATATACCTTAGGGCAGCTATTTCAGAAGTGACATATTCACACAACACCTATTTATCGTATGGTAACTCTGGTGACAAGAGTTATTGTAAGCGATTAAGGTTGCCGTTGTCGATGTGTTTGAACGCGGCAACGGTATTAAGCTTCGGATTCAGACTCATCCGATGGATAATTATGTTGTTGGTTTCTTCAGTTAATGTGTGTTTTTTGCCAATCTCATAAATTAAATCAATACTATTGAGTTAAATTCCCACCCAATACTGTAAATATAACATTGTAAATACGCCTTTGGTAATAACTTGACTTCGCTCTGTCCTGCCGCCTTGATCGTATCAACCGTTGAATAATATGTAGTTAATATTGCTCATTGTGTCGACGGGCCTCGCACCGTAGTGGTTTTAATTAAGGAGCATTTTGTTATGAAATAAATTTAGGTAAACACTGAAATATGAATACAAAAAACTATCTCTGTATTTATTACACTTATTACTGTTGCATAATCTGTGTTCAGCACTAATTTTGTCTTATTGACATCCATTGAAAAGCGAAACAGTGGTCGCTACACATTATGACAAATTAAATTAAAATATATTGTCTGTGTGGCTTATAAGATTTATAAAGTGAATAAAAGAAATCTTTATTTTATTGTAACCAAGCACTTTATGATCTGAAGTTTACGCTGCGGAGGAATTCAACTAGCGCTAGGCATATCTGTTAGCGGCTTCAATGTACCTTCGTGACACGCGAGCATGTAAACAATTTGTTTTCGACTATAACTAAATATCAACTATACACTATAACAAAATTAATATATTGTAAGCTACGTTCAAATTATTTTTACTTTAGTTATAAATGAACATTTTTGAACAAAAATATCTACTGGTATCAAGTAGTTACCTAAAAAAATTTAGTTCCGCACTTGTCACTTCGGTCTCTTTCACATATGCTTTATATTGTATTAATGTAATGGGCAGTTAGGATATGCTCGTTTAAAATGAGCTTAATTTCCACATGTCCCAAATCATGGCTGAGACCACTGATATGGTCATCTTCGTGAATACAGACTTCCATAAATCGATCGCTGCGTCATCCCCGTTCAAATAATCCCAAGTTAAGAAGCCAATCAAAACAAAACTACAAGAAAATTTCAAATTAACTTTTTATTTTCTTTTAGCTAGAAGATGAAAGTCCAGAAAGTAGAGAAAAAGTTCTTTAGAAAAGTTTTATGTAAATTGGAAAATAATGCTACCTTGGAAGAATTGCTACTAGAAGATACTAAGAAAATAAAATTGTTTGTACCACATTTATTATTATCCAGCTTCTGAACAACAACAAAAATCTCACAATGGAACAAAGAAATCAATTTAATGATACATTTATAAAATACATCAGCATGCGATAATCAAAAAATTTACACTCAAATTAGTTGATAATGATAAAAAATTACACTGCTAAACAGGAAATTTTCTAAAATAGCTTTTTTAAAGTAGTCGTATTTATATATTACACGTGTAAAAAAATGTGCCTGTAGGAACTTTTATCAGACCTTGGACCGGGCCAGGACAAAATAATGACAAAGAAATAAAAATATACCTAGTAACCGATATGGAGGTACTAATGGATTTTCATGACGCATTTCTCAATAGTCTTTACCGTGATCTACTTTCTTCGTTGCCTCCCGACCGTTGAAGTGAGTATACACCGGAGGATGACTTGTATGTATAAGACCATCGAGCTTCAATGATCCTACCTTTTCAGGGACAGAATATTGAGCACGACGCTTGACAGCTTTTTACGACTTGATTTACAAATAACGAACTACACTAATTAGCTAACTTTACAACTAAACACGCAACAAAGAAAAAGTACTATACCGCGGACTAGACCGGCATGGCATAAGAGAATACGGGTCCCTTCTTTTTATTAGGCAGTCTAACATATAGATACCTACAGTCCTATTTTTTCAAGCTGACTGATGGACTCAAGGGGTTTTTCAAATAGATCATTTTATTGTATTGCCAGATAATAATTATCTGATATCTTTAGTTAGTAGTTAGTTTAGTTATCTGATATCTTAGAGTTCATAACATCAATAGAATTTTCATACCTTATACATTATAAAATGCTCCAAGTCTGTTCGACAGTAAGGTTATTAAATGTTTAAAATTAAATTTAGTAGAAAGATAAACTTCTTAGTAGCGCTCCTTAAGTATTTCTATTGAAAAGTATCTTCCTGTTAATGAGAATTATACCTGTTAATTAGCTTTATTATGCTTGGCTGTAATGACGCTAATCTTGAAATTTTAGCTTTTAATTTTTACAGGTTTAAACACTGAAGTAAAAGTAAAATTAGTTGCATATTCATCGACTGAAACACAATAAGAAAGGTTCGCCCTAAAGTAGGTTAAGCCTTGCGGGAAAATTTGCCATAATACTGAACAAAGGCTAGACAAAGAGGCAATTAAACTCTTGACATTGTTAACTCCTTTTGGTTCTAAACACAGCGTAATTTTGAGTTGAGGTACTCGTACCTTCGTACAGCTTACCTGTTGAAATAAAACGAATGCAAAACGGTTGTAGGAGATGGGCATGCTCATACATATAAAAGATGTAAAGAAATTGTCTTTCGGTACTTTGACCAGTATTATATAATGATCCCGGAAAAATTTGCCAAAAATTAAAAAAAAATGAGTTATTTATATGACCCACTTAAAAATGGGGTCCTCTGTACAAACGATAACAACTGCCGTTGTTCCAGATTTCAATTTTTTGTATAAAAACCAACAAACTGTACCTTGTTTAAAAGGTATTTTTACTATCTATAATTCTTTTTCCATACGTTATATTTTGATTGTACGCATGCACCAAAAAAACTGAATAGTGAAATCTGCTTTTCGAACTGGCGCTGCCATCGTGCTGATTTTTCTTTCAGTTTATTTGTGGGTTTGTTTTCGACATTTTACAATAGGTATAACCTGCATAAGGTAGGCATTATACGAACAATTATATTAATCAATCAATTATACGAATAACGAACAAAGTAAATTATATAGTTGTTTAGCAGTTTTGTATATCTCATGTGTTATTTAATTCTAATTATCATATTATGTTCATAATCTGTGTTAAAAGCTCAATTTAAATTCTAATTTTTGACTACAAATCTTGAGCCTGCCTGTTCAAGAGCAACTGTTTTAACTGTTGGTTTCTGAATTTAAATCTTACTATATTTTATACGAAAGGAGATATTATAACAGTGTTTTATGATTCTTTTTACCTATGTTTTATGATATATGGTATGATACAAATTTATTATGTGGTTGTATTTAATATATCTATCTAGGCTGTGGCGACTGACGGCCATATAGACAAACAGACAAACTTTACACTTAGATTTGTGATTTTATGGTAGGTCGGGGAAAAGTTAGTTAAGCAGATAGAAATCGTCACAAAAATGTTTAATCAGAATAGCAAACGAGCATTCAGGCCACTTGATGTTAAGTGTTCACTGCAGCCTATGAACATCCACATCAAACCTCAACTAGGACGGTCCTTTTTGAGGTCGTGGATGCGTTGCTACTCATGAGGACTAAGTTGGAAAGTATTAATAGAAATAGTTTTCACAAGCATCTTGATGTCAAACTTACGATATTTAAAGAGAGAAGACCAAAATATTATTGGAAATCTAAGCATGTTAGGTATCAGAGCTAAATGTCCATGCCATTTAGCTCTGACGCCAATTTTTGTTGAATGATTGCGACAATCGTTAGTTTCATAAATTGCACATTTTTTGTTCTCAGCTTGTGTCGCATTTTTTTCCGGTGCCTCGGAACCGGTTTGACTTCTTGCTTCTACATATAATGAAACTAACTGAATTGTGCGCATTTTGGTAATGCACTGGTATTATGTGCTTGTAATATGAATAAAGTTATATGTTACATAATTATAAATTTAACACAAAATTTGTGAATTCGTTCATACATTTTATGTAACTGAATATTTTGTTAACAGATTCCTCCTCGGATCCCGCCGTAAGCGCTGCCAGTCCTGGAAAACAGCGTTGAGGGCTCAGTGGGTAAGTGCACTTCATTAAACTTTTGTCAGGAGCGG
>DWKW01003270.1:0-10161 GCA_018250115.1 Doberes anticus
CATCCACGACACATGTTAAATCCTACTGTGGGGCTATGAGTGTGAGATGTTATTTTTGTTTTTTATTTTTTTATTGAATAGGTCAGGCCGAGATATGTCGAAATGATGTATGCAAGTGAGTAATAGTAGATAATATGCTATCACATGCTGCTCTCCGTGGGTTAGGGTTCGAATACCGGCACGCATCTCTAATTTTTTCAAATAATTATTCTTCATAGATATCATGCTGATACAAAGAACAGAAAGCATACATCATCATCGACCGATTATTGTCCCACTGCTGGGTACGGATCTTCTCTCAGAGTTGAATGACTTTAGACCCTATGGTCTATTCCTCCTGGACTATTCCAGGAGGCTAGTTAAGGATTAGCGGACTTTCCTTTTCTTTGTGCTCATTATGGAGAACTATTAGTTATGCAGATTTCCTCGTGATAATTGATTCGAATTTTTGTCCTTCTGGAAATCAAACCCAGGACGTTGGAAGTTGAAAAATCCTGAAACGGTAAACGGCGGAATTGATTTCATTGAAATTCGCAAACAGATATCCAAAGCCTGAATTAAGATATAGGTAAAAACTTGTAGTTCCAGGAAAAGAGAAATTAGAAAAGAAACCCGATATCATCCCTATTTTAACCTAAATGTTAAATGTTTGCGCATGTCGCAATCATAAGTCAGAATCATATTTTGCACAAATTTATAATACAGTGAATCAATCAAACAGTTCCGTCATTACGAATTAAAATCCATCTGATATTTACAATTGACGTTTTCCAACAACCTCCCTTAATAACGCATCATGAAAATGTTCGTGGATGTACAAAATGAAATTTGATTTCATTGGTACCTACTACACTATTGTATGCTGTGTATTCAAAACACAATTTCGTGGCAATCCGAATCGCTGATATAATCATAAATAATAATTTTACATTTTGTTAATAGTAATGGTTACCTGTAATTGACCACAAGACCTCATCATCATCATCATCATCAGCCTGTGTCCCTCCACTGTTGGAGAAAAGCCTCCTCAAAGGCACGCCACCACAGACGGTCCTCCGCCCTTCGCGTCCACCCGCTTCCAGCCGCCTTCTTCAAGTCGTCAGTCCACCGTCCCATGCGGGCGTCCTGCACTACGCCTACCAGAACGTGGTCGCCACTCCAGCACTTGCCCATCCCAACCGTTGTCGGTCCGGCGACAGATGTGCCTAGCCCACTACCACTTAAGCTTTCCGATTCGCATAGCTTCACATCGCATTATGTCGAGTACTTTCGTTTTTTGACGAAGTTCTTCGTTTCGGACCATGTCCTTTAACGAAATGCCCAAGATAGCTCGCTCCATAGCTCGCTGAGCGGCTCTGAACTAGGGATAAGACCTACCGTCAACAAAATACAAAAATAGTCAAAACGTATTTTGAAACTTGTGAAATTCAGTTAAAAATTCGTTTTTGCATGCATGCAAATATATAACCTGCATGCAATCACTGACTTTCACGATAAAGGAGGGAAATCCTTTTATTTTCAAAGCAAATAGGTACTAAAATCTTAAATAACTATAGCGCAGAGGAAACGTGAGTACATTTTCCAATCATCAACAATTCGAGTAATCGGTCCAAAAAAAAAACCGGACCAAAGAACATTCCGTGCAAAATCATTGGCTCTTGTTCATTTCCGATACCGAACTACCATTGATCGCATTGAACGTGCAATTTGTCTTTAATTCGGATCGCAGATACAATGGGAATGAAAATCCTTTCATCTCAAATCAATTTTCATGAATACGAGTGGATATATAACGGTTTGTGTATGTTAGGGCGCTCGCAACAAAGACTCTCTCATACTAATGAATCACCGATAAAAACGCGAACACTCGATCAAATGACGCCAGGGTTGCCAATGCATGTTTCGTAACTGCACTTTTAACTTATTTCAGTTCTGAAGCCCTAGTACAAGTTTCTATAGTTTATAAAAAACGAAATCCAATTCAGTGTCTACTAGCAGCGCTCCTTACGAAAACAGGGAGAACTAAACTTGGTCGTTTCCATTGCTCCATTTCGTATCAACGACATCCCTATGTCTGCTAAAGATTAGAATGCGCTATTGCATTAAAAAGAATGTGTTTTTCAATTATCAGTTACCTACTTACTAAAATAAATGTCAAGCAGTCTCGAACTCGAACGAGCCCGAACGTGCATGGAATTGAAAGACTTTTACGACCGAAAAACTAAATTAGCGTTCACAATTTACGTAAATAATACTTTAAAGTAACAATTAATTAGGAGGGTATTATTATTTTTTCAATGATATGCAACGCAAACGGCGCAGGTTCTGATCTAGTAGATACCTCATACGTTTAGGGTTAGCATAGGTATATCCAATCCATTCATAAATATATTTGATTCCATTCACAACTTTCTGTCGTTGAACGTGGCGTTAGCAGTAGTTCATCGATTTATACAGAAAGTAAAGCATAAAATTAATTACAGTAAGATCGAACATTAATCTGCAAACATCTCCGTTAAAAAAGTAAGCGTTCAAAAAGGTGTGGTTACATTGCATTTTCTCTTCAGACTATGCGCTGCGCCTCTTGTTTCCAACCACAATGCGATCCTATCAAAAGATACGTGTGTTACGTAAAGCCGGATCCGTCAAAAGCGCCCCACACTGTGGATAGGTCGCAAAAATCCCGGTATTCTTATTTCCTTTACCGTTACACTCGCTCACGTCAACCCTGTAATTGTTGACGGTAGAGATTGAAGAGGCAGCTATAGATGCGCTGCAAATGGGAACGGCTAATGGCGGCCTCACATTCGCATTCGCGCGCTTTTTTCAAATACAGAACGTCTCTTTGTTGACTCCGTTCCGGATTCATTCGAAATAGGCGTTCGATACTCGCTGGATTTTTTTTTTCAATCCGCATTCGTTGTTTTCTCCAGCCAGACGGGTTTGTTTAGGTTCAGGTGCGCTTTCGATTGGTTGTACGGATTATGTAGAGGCTGTAATTTCAAAGCATACGTTATGTAAAGGAAATCTGGCATCGCAGTACCTTTTATAGTCGTAATGGTAGCTATATGTTTTATCATGTTATTTGTTTATGGAATTGTTTTTATTCAACAATGTAGGTATAGAATATCAATGTATAAGAACGATAACGTACCTACAGCAATTATTGCAAACTCAAAAATTTTATACCTACCTGATTTCAATAGAATATAACCATATATGCAGGTACGGGTTTCGTAGATGACTGAGTGTCAAAAATACTTTCTCATTAATGTTTATTTATAATTCAACGTAGGTGGACAATATCAGATTACGAATAAAAACAAAAATTCTTTAATCTTTGCAAGGGCACTCATTCAAATTAATCAGAATATAAATGGGGAGAGTGCGTTGATAACTACATCAAACACCCCACATTGTAATCTCCCCCTGACGACCAGACAAACGGAAATATGAAAATGAAACATCGAAACGGAAAAACGCATGAAGCGTCCGTGCTCGTCGGTAGCTGGACAAAAAATGAACACAAACGAGCGCTTAATTCGCAAAAAGCCCGTTTGATGTCGCTAATTGACAATCAGTCGAGGGATGCGTCTCATTGGTCCATTCCAGCGTTCTGTTTTTAAAAATTAAAGACAAATAAATTAACGGGGTGGCCATTTTTTATCTTTGTTTTTGACGGTACAGACTTTCCTCTTGTCGCTTTTAGAGATGTGTATACATATGGGTATAAATGCACGTCGTTTTTTGTAATATTGTACGATAGCTTTTAGCCTGCATCCGGCTTTGTATATTAATGAATTTATTTATGCCGTGTCGTCACTTATGCCGTGACATTCTTTTTGATAAAAGCACACTGATTTGTCACTTTTCATGACTAAGTTACGCTATATTCGGCACGTAAATAAGACAACCAATTTTTTTACAGTTCAATATGTTTTCTATCTTTGACAAAGTTACAGGTATTTAACACACAGGTCTAACAAAAGCCTATTTCTAAAAGTAAAAATTGTAATTTGATGAAAACATCGAATCAATAAATTTAGAGTCGGTATTTTCATATTTTTTTTTGATATAATAGCATATATGCTCATTGCATGTAGACCAGATGTTATGTGGTAACTCTAACTAGTACTGAAGTCCTACTTGAGGTCGCACGTATCCACGTGCAACTTCAGGCATCCGCCTTGCTAATCCTATGTCTTCTACCTAACAGCACCCTTCAAACCGGAACACAGCTGTGTGCTGTGCATTCCAGCAGAAAAAGCGATGATGCCGCCAAAGGAGAGCCTTCGGTATGAAACTCTACCACCATCATTATAACCTACCTACTATTTACTTATCATTCCAAAAAATACATCGTAAATGTACTCTTAATTTTAACGTTCAGACCGCCATTGCACGAAGTAAAAACGTAAACATCCATTGGAGTTAAAAAAAAATCGCAAACATTTTCAATTCAACAAGAATTTAAGAATTCATCAGCAGCAATCAGATGACGCGTGTAATTCGCCAGCCTTTACCGCGCTCATCTGCCGTTCAGAAACCGCGTGATATAGATAATAATTTAATGTAACGTACCAATTACATAAACATTCCTTTTATATCGCGTCCTAAACGATTTTCCAACTTGTCGCTTACATTAAATCGTTGCGGCTAAAATCGCGTCTGTCAACGAGTCTGGCCTTTTAAAAAATTGCTCTCAAACGTATAAAAAAAATTATATATATTTCTCTGCGTTCAGGGGTTAGAGTGTCACACCAATTAGTTTGTGAAAGAAACTTAGAGGACCGTCGGACACGTGTGACAACGTTTTTGATTAAAACGTTTGAGTTTATTAAAAAAAAAACCCGTAACGCCTGCCGCCGAGTGACGCGGCTCCAAGATACGTGGATTATGAATTTTAATATCTGTTACGTGGACGATGAAAGAAAAAGGAAAAACGTTCGTTTTAATTACATCGCGTTGCATGCGCTTCATATTATGTCAACGTTTTATAAAGTTCCGTTTACATACCGCGCAAGTTGATCTCCATTGCCCATCATAGCTGTCACGCAAAGCAACGATAGCGTAGTGGTAATTTCTGTTTAATTATGAATTATAACTAAATATGCTACAAAATGTTTACTAACAATTTATATTTTGGTTACGAACGTTAATGGTGGTAGATAGAGTGTTATATCAAAGGCTCGCCTGCGGCGGCACCACTACTGTACGTACCTATTTCTGCCGTGAAGCAGAAGTGTGAGAACTGCTGTGTTTCGGTTTGAAGGATGTAGTTAGGAAGAAGATACTGGACAGGAGGCATTCCAACTTAGTCAGCAGGAGTAGCAACACATCCACATGCAACTTCAGGTAGGACTTCTGTCCTAGTTGAGGATTGTAATGGATGTCCATGCGCTGCAGTGGTCACTTAACATCAGGTGGCCTGCATGCTAGTTTGCTATTCCGTTTGAATGCAAAAAGCTTGATGATATACATGCCTATTTAAGTAAGTTAACAATAAATACAATATTGTGCGATGAGTCATTAAGTGGGTAGATATTAATTACCTACTTAAAAACCGCATATATTGCTATTGAAGACGAGTCTCCATTCTGGAGACTCGTCTTCAAAGCTGGCAAAGTCTTTGACTTCCTCATCCGCCGAGGAGTGAAAGCCTAGAAAGGTTGATAATCTCCACCTCCCATTCTGGAGGGTTGAGATTCAAATCTCAATTATAATTTATAATAATTTCTACATTATGTGCGTATCATTGCTTTAACGGTGAAGGAAATTATCGTAGGCTTCTACATGCCTCGGGTACCTACTTATGTGAAGTCCGCCAATCCGTTCTAGGCCAGCCTGGTGGAGTATGATTAAGCCATCTCATCTTTGACAGGAGGTTCGTGCCCAGTAGTGGGAGAACAACGGTTTGATAATGATGTTGATGACTCGTATGGGTTGGAGATCGAATCCCGGCACGCCCCACAGATTTTTCGAATCTTTATGTGTGAAATAGGAATTAATTAGTTATCACTGACTTTAACGATGAAAGAGAACATCAGGACGAAACCTGAATAGTACCTACCAGAGTATTCCACATAATTTTCTTAATGGCATGTGAAGTCCGCTAATTCGCAGTTGGCCAGCGTGGTGACCATGACCTAAATCTATCGTACCGTTAGTTCTGTTTGATCAGAAGCACTATGGTAGATACAGATGTTACGTAAGTAATTTTATATTAGGTACTTAATGGATTTTATTGCAGTTTTCAGGGAAATATTTATTTGTGAGAAAGGTTTATGTGGAGTTATAATACATTCCATACAGGCATATTCAATATAGGGACCAGTAAGTGATAGCACAGTAAGTGAGTTACAGACCAGTTATTAAGAATCTCGGCATCTTACTCCGGTGGGTCGGGGTTCAAATTCCGACACGTACTTGCAATTTTTCAAATTTATTATAGGTAACTGTTTCTAACGAACATACAGTTCCTATTTTTATTTAAAAACATGAAGGTAAACATCCTGAGAGTACTCCATAATGTTCTCAAAGGCGTGTGAAGTCCGTCAACCCGCGCTTGGTCAGCTTGGTGAGCTATGGCCTAAACCCTCTCATCGCCGAGAGTAGACCCGTGCCCAGTAGTGGGACAATAATGAGTTAATGATGATGGATAGGGATAGCAGAGAAAAGTTAACATTTCGAAAATCGTAAATCTCTTTTACTAATTAATCTAATTGTTCCGTACAAGGGAACCCGCTGCCATTAGCTGTTCATATAAAAAAATGTATATCGATAATCATAAATCCGAAACATTAGGTACAAAATCATACCTTTGAGTAACCTAAAAATGTTTACGGAGCATCGAATTCATCAAATTCCGTAGTCGCTTGTTTTATCTCGAGATCTTTGCACGCGTCACTAATTTTTCTCTTAAATTTTCCGACGCAAAACAACTAACATTATCATAAGTAGCTGCCAACGTGTTCTGAAATATTCTCAGTACGAGCTTATATTATTGCTTTGTTACCCTTTTCGTGTACGTTCGTCGTAAAATCACGCCTACACGTAGATACGTCACCAATCCACTTCGTATCCGGATCATAACGTTCCATACCTACGCCACTCAAACCATTGTTTTCCCAATGATAACGACCGAATCAAATTATTGGCTGCATTATTCTAGTCCAACGTACAAGCGACCGTCGACCTTATACAACCCATTTTCGTACTATCACGTTTCAAATTCGCGGGAATAGCTTTCACTAGGGCAGTGCGGACAGAATGGTAGGGATAACAATTGTCTATTGTGCGATGCCTATCTCTTTTGCGCATCGCTCGTCGGCGTCTTTGTGAGACGGGGATAGACGCATAGTACTATTGCGTTCTAGCACAATGATCGGTGAAAATGGGTACGGCTTTGTGGTCGAGATTTCCTTCCATTCGTCCGCGTTTTGCCGTTTTCTTTCTTGTAATCTGAAGGCATCACACTGCGCATGTCAGCCTTGGCGTTTATCCGAGTGCATTACCGCCTAATAAACGCAAAACCCGAGTTTTAATGTAACATGCGATTATAGGTTTACGATCGCGCACGTTAAGACAGAGATCATAAACGTCTGATCGTCGTATATCTCGTATCGCACAAAGATTTTCTTCGACCGGTTCTCGCGTAGCCGTCGACTGTTGAAGTGGCGTCAAATTTTGCAATTTTGCACAGGCTGCCCACATTCTTACATTTTATGAGTTCCTAGTCCGCAGTGCTGCGCGTAATTTCACTATCGATAGGCAGTTAAGCACTAATCTTATGAACTAACGAAAATTTTTGGAAAAATTGAAATTACTTAATAGTTCGTGCCTTTAACCGGATATTTAGTTGCGTAGTGCTGCGCATTATTATTAATATCGATACTACCGTATACTCTAATGAACGACTGTGTTGCTCAAAACGGATATTTCGTCGAGCGAGTAATAATAATAAATAATGTTTATAATAACATAATGTCTAAACATTTTCAAGGTCAACTAGAGTTTATGACGCTTTAATTGCGGCAATAAATAAAATCCGTGCGCAAATAACCAAGTTTTTAACATGTTTTATGCACGTAAATAATTTCGTGTAATTTACGTATCTAATTAATTACATTTGAATGTAATAATAGTATGGTTTGTACAAGATAAAATTCTAGAACATAAAACTGTGTTCACTTAGAATTACGAACGATGTTATTTTTATTGTTGTTACATCACGAATGCTAATGTTTAGCAACTCGTCGGAGGTACATTAAAATTCTAGTTAAGATAATCTCGTAGTCGTGCTTTTAATTTCTGTAGAACATGTAAGTGCTCGGTTTAAATACGCGAATTGAGCGAATGATGTATGGCCGGTCGGTCGGTCAATCAGCGGACTGAATGGTTGGGACCTAATAGTGCTGTCAAACGACTTATCGATTAACATACATACTATCCGAATCAATTACATGCAGCGTCTCTCGAGTTTGGAAAACACCTGTTCGTTTACGAAATGATGCGACGTTGAAATTCTAATCAGTTTTCTGGCAGACAGCTTGTGCCTCGTATCTCTGGTTCGACATACAAATGGCATTCGATGTTGCGTGCTCAGTGCAATCACCTTTTAGGTAGGTACGTGCATAGAACAGGTAGGTACGTCAGTTTTAACAATAATACAACCTGTTTGCGGCACTAAGATGCTGTTATATCCAATGATTTTGACGGTAACATGGTCGTCTGGACATGAGCAACACCAGAGGAATCGGTAATGTATTGCCGGTTAGTAAAGCCTCTTCGGGCGCCTTTTTTGAAAACATGTTGATGTAGCAGCGCACTGAAAATGCAACAGGAGGAAGATCGTGCCATAGCTTATTTATTTATTTATTGAATGGCAACATAAAGTATATATTAACGATGGAGATAATCATAATTTTATAATATGTTAAGTGCCATCATAATTAGTGATGCAGACATCATCATTTATTTATTATTTACTCAATTTAAATTTATACACTTAAATAATAGGTATTAGGTATAAAAATAAAATTACATTGAAATTTTTTTAATGAAAATGTCATCAAAAATGAAATAATACAAGACCATATTGTTGAATGTTGTTTTACGAGTGTAAAGTTCGTTTGAAATACAAAATTTAATCTACACACATTTAGTTTTTTTCGGAGCTTAGGTAGTCCTGTACGGTAATTAATTTAATCTTATAGCAATTTATTTTTAAGTGCGCAAATCCCATCAGAGATCAGACCTATATTTTTTGTTTTCGAAACAACTTACACGTACGTTCCTCTTGGATTTCTTCTCGTCCCTTCTAGAGGAACAGGGAACCGGTGTCAGGGCGGTTTGTCCCTGCTGAGTTTCTTCCACTAGAACTGGCCTGTAAAACAGGCCAGTTCTGGTGGTGAGACAGATGTCCCATGTTACACGTACGTTAGGTAAGAACGAGCGTTTAAATCAGACCATGAAGGAAATCCAGATGGTGTAGATTGAATCTTCGATGGGTAGTGTAATAAAGAAAAGTCGATAATGTATGAAAATATTAATACAACGTTTATAACAACGATCTTGCTTAAACATACATAGGTACATGGCAAGAAAAGCCGCTTTAATCTAGTTTCAATAGAATTTCGTTTTAATATTTAATTTGAAGCGCTTAGATGTTTCAGTGTTCATTATGCATAACACGTTAATATTGTGAAAATTAATGATTTTAGTGAATTTTATTAACATACTCGTACATGCAATTAGGGTCTACCGTTAGGTTAAAATATACCGCATATAAAGTAGTCGCTAGCAGAACAAATTCATTACAAGTATCGTGTCGTGTTGATTTATATCTTTACCAATAATATTCGAATTAACTTGTTCAATTGGAACAGATTACTTGATCATGCAGGTAGCACAGTAGCTTTGCAACTTTGCAACGTAGCGGTTATCTTAAGATCTATCGCATAGGTTATAAAATGCTGCATTCCATTGTTTATCAATAATTTATGTGCGGTTAGGTAAAATAAATAAATAAATAACGTCTCACACTCATAGCTTCACAGTAAAAATTTACCTGTGTCGTGGGTGACATGGACATACACAGAAACAAGCACACAAACACCCAGACCGAGTACAGAAATCTAAATTCATCATTTAAATTTCTGC
>DWKW01003271.1:0-10159 GCA_018250115.1 Doberes anticus
GCATGTTTATGTGTGTGTCCATGGCACCCACGACACAGGTTAAATCCTACTGTGGGGCTATGAGTGTGAGACGTTATCATTGTACGACATTCTTAGACAGCGTATTAGCCAATATATGTATGTGTTAATCCAGGACATCGTATGTCTTTCTACCGAGGAAATCCTAGTACCGGGCTATGAGTATGAAACGTTATTGATGATGAACACAAAATTATTTTCAACAAAAAAATTGTCCAAACGTGATTCAGCCCTGTAACCATTTGGTTACGGGCCTGAATACTCCCTACGCTTTTGTCGTCGATATTATTTCATGGCCGTTTGTTAAAGGCAAGGTACTTGAGTTCTAGTACTAGCTTGCTTACATTCTCAATTCAATGATAGCCCTTGACCGTGCTGGCGACCCTACTTGACCCACAGAAGTAGTTGAGTTCTTTGTTCAAAACAAATGAAAACCTTCGAAGGGTTTACGAAACAGTAGAGACACTTGTAATAAACAATGTCCTATACCTATGCGTTGTAACAATTTACTTGGTATATGAATATATACAGGATAAATAGTGAATACGGTTAAGAATATCGACCACCGCCCCGCAGGTCGGGGTACTATTTTCTTATTTTTTATTTAAAGTATAGAGCTGTAAGTATAGACCTGAGCTATAAAGCTCAAGACACGTCAACCTCAGTGGGTCGTTTATGCCTACGGCCGATGCTAAACTTCGCTGTCCAGCCCTATGGCTTTAAGAAAAGCTAGAACTTTATTGACAGCGAGGTTGCTGACTTCATCTGCGTGGAGTTCATGTTTTCCCAGATGAATGCTCCGTTTGTGCATTAGTGCGCTACAACTGAGCAGAATATGGAAAGGCGTTTCTTCCGCCTCCATACAGTATCTGCAGATATTGTTAGCGGTTAGTCCAAGGTTGGCCATGTGCTTACCAAGCCTGCAGTGCCCCGTCAGGGTTCTGGTTATCGTTTTGATATTTGTCCTGCTGAGCTTTAGCAGCTCTTCAGAGTATTTCCGTACATAGCCCTTTATCAGTGTTTTAGAGTGGCTTTGCCCGGGCACATTTGCCCATACGCCTCTTCCATGCTCTGAATGTTAAGCCGATGCCGAATGGTACTTTTTGAGATACGGGGTACTAACCGGTATCGGAACGCGGTATTAGAAATTAACAATCAGTTGCTTTAACGGTGAAGGTAAAAATCGTGGGAAAAATTGAATGCCTAATAGTTCTCCATAATGTTCTCAAAGGATGTGAATTCCACCAGTCCTCACTTCCAATGTATTGGAACATTGCCTAAACCCCGGTGTGACATAAATAAGAGACTCGTACTCAGCAGTAGCGCAATAATAGGTCGATGATGATCATGACGAGATCTCCGTCACTATTTCTCATCACTAAAAAGTCACGAGGGCAAGCTTCTCCATCATGTAAAAACATGGCTGTTCAGATCTTTAATATTTAAGGAAATACCAGACAACTGAAAATGACTAAACCTTTACAAAATGTGTAAACACGTAGAAAATGTTTTGGACCAGATCTCGTGTAAGTGCAAAAATGTGTTTTCTCCTTACCACAGAGGCCGTAATTTTGTATGCATTTTTACGTTATCTTTAGACTACATTTCAATGTAATAAGTCCACAGACCTTAAATGGAAAAAAATGAACGCATCAAAACGTCGGTCTCAATGATGCCTTTTAAATAAAATTAGTTCCAATTTTGACCTCATTTTAATCTTGAATGAGAATTTGTTCAATTGATTTTTGTTCCTAATTTCATCGTGGTTCGTCAAATACTGTGACAGCTTTTCGTATCGAAGACAAATGTAGCACGCAAGAGCTTATGTAAATAAGGGTTGATCCTTGATCCAAATATACAAAATAGTATTACGCTGATTTGATAAAAAGGCTGCCCCGATTGTTTTCCATAACAAAATACTTACGATAACGTCTGTCGACTGATGTAACAGATTATATTTGTAACTTTACCTTAGGTACCCACTGCCCTGTCACTGATCTACATTACGTACATACATATGTTATTAAAAAAATCGAAATTTATCTAAATCGTTTATTTTATGTTACCTAAATAATTTGCTTATCTACGCTTCAGCAAAAGAAACAAACTGCTCACCGATCAGGTGGACATGTCATTCGTCAGCGGGAAACCGCAGGATTCAGGAGGCTCTGTACCAGATGTATTGATGTTATTTAGAGGAGGCCTTTATTCAACACTGGATTTCCAAATACTGAATTCTCTAATTTAGAATAAATTGTATATATCGTACAGAATAAGATGAAGTGCAACTATTTATGTACAAAACTCACAAATTTACTCTCAAATTGGGGCTATAGCGACCAATCATTTTAGTAGAGCAATGCATTGCTATCTGTAGACTAGACTTACCAAACATAATATCTTTGACATGGTCATACCTGGTAGCGATATTCTAAGCCCTTAACTCTAGGCATGGTCAGTGTATTAGAACCTCACTTAAACATTTTCAACTCATTATTATCGCTACAGGACTGGGCACAGACCCCTCCTCAGAGATGGGAAAGGTTTAGGCCGTCGTCCATCGCGATGGCCAAGTGCGGATTGGTAGACTTCACGTACCTTGAGAATATTATGGAAAACTCTCAGGTATCAGGTAAACTATCAGGTTTCCTCGCTATGTTTTCCTTCAACAGTAAAGGGAGCGATAACCCTTTTTAATAGGCACAGTCATAATTAAGAAATTATAAATAATAAATAGATTTGCATGCCGAGATTCGAATCTCAACTCACCGGAGCAGGAAATTCAGATTCTATCATTCACTCAAATAAATTAATTTTTTAATATATGTATTTGCCTAATGTTTTTGTAAAACGCAGTAACGTTTTAAAAAAATATGGGAATACAAGGTGGAAAGATAGTAGTAAAGTAGTTACTGTGAACTAAGGAGATGGATATTTGATAGTGGTAGAATCTTATGTCAAAAGTCCGCATATAGCCGCACAGTGGCTTCTCCTATTTCGACAGTAAAGCAGCAATGTGAGCACTGCTGTGTTTCGTTTGAAGGAGGTGGTTAGTAAAAATACACCGAACAGGAGGCATTCCAACTTACGACCCCGGATATGGCTTCGGCGATATAGGAATGAACATCAGGTGGTAAATAGGCACTGGCGGCCTAGAAACTCGTTTGCCACTTCGCTAAAAAAATTAAATGCAAATACAACACCTAAAGTAACCAATGCCAACCAATTACCAAGGGCTTTAGCTATGTAATAATGGAGATAATTAAATCAACTTATACCTCGAATCTTAGTCCTAGATTCGATTCCTAGCGGGGCAGAAATTTGAATTCAAATGTCTGTACCTAGTATGAGTGTTTGGGTTCTTGTTTCTATGTGTGTCCATGACACCCGCGACATAAGTAATTCTAGGGTGGGGCAATGAGGATGAAGCGTTATTTTGTTTATAAGAACTTACGGCATCAAAACATAGAAGTAATTTAGACAATTGTCGTGTTAATATTTTAATCTAATAGGTGTTTTTTTTCTTGTAATTTTGGTGTACAATAAAGAATATTTGTATTTGTATTGTATTGTATAACAGGTACCTAAAATAAACTTTTCATTTATCATTGTTCATCTCAGTTTGCGGACCTCGAGACTTGGTTTTGCATAAAATATGGTAGTGCTTAAGATATTTGCTGGATTCAGTTTACAAGTTTACGACTTACTAACGGTATGTTTATTTATGAGCTCGGTCTTCTAGACACAGATTCGAGTTACTAATAAAGTAGGTAGTAAACATTATTACATTCAAACCTTAGTATCATTTATACTTAAATGAACGTTTCTTTGTTTGCCTCCTATGCATTCTTATAATGGTCATAGCATTACAATTTCGTAGGCGAGTTATTTTAATCACGCCCGGGAAGGTTTTTTAACTAGTGTAGCCATTTTGTAATTGGTAGCACGTGAGCCGTTTTAACAAATGAACGTATTTCATATATTTTAGCAGCAGTCCGTAAAATAGCTGTGTATGATATACATATATGTATGTATATATAAATATATATATGTATATCATATGCAGTGTTGATCTTTATGTGATAGCCAAATATTGTTGCAACTTGCAACCTCCAAAGAGTAGAATTAATTGCTGGTGATTTATGTCCTTTCGATATTAAACCTGGAACTGTTTAAAACAAGAGTAAGTAGACTTCTTCTTGGGAAGAAACATACTTTATAAAGTAAAAGTAAACACGCCGGTAATAATGGTAACCACCCACCACCACCACGTTATTTGTAAGATAGTAAACAAAACTTACTTATTACTTAAAAAAAAGATAGCGTCCATTTCTCTCGCTGTAACAAGAATATCTCAACCATTGCGGTGAAATGTCAGACAATGACATAACGATACATATCTAACGTTGTATATGTATAGTACACCTACGAGGCCTACAAGGGATTTATTGAAAGTGTACTAAAACGGCACGTAGACCTGCGCAGTTTGAGATTTTATTAACCAATGATAATTAAAACACATCTGTTGTGTAAAGTACATTTTAATATTACGATAAGATCTAGTAAATTTTCCAACAACACATACAAAAGTAATGTCTAGTAAAATACCTAATCTAAAATACCTAACCTAATCTATCCCAAACTGATTTTGCTAATTACGTACATTATACTATCCGCACATTATTGTACCAGAGTAGGAATAATAGTTTTCCGAACTTTCTTAGAATTAAACTGAAAAAACGAATCTCAAGCACTACCACCATCAAAATGAGATTGTTATGTAAAATCTCTTTAAGAAGGTTTACGCCCAGCTGCGGGATTGAGTCCATAATGATGATATTCCGTACTGTATCCCAACCCCACCCACCATAGTACAGAAAGATGATGCAATATATTGAAATATAAAGGTGTCAAATAAAAAATATATCTCAACAGCGCTTGTTCTCAATGCCACAATCGAAAAATAAATCGTTTTGTTTTTCATCGAAAATATTTCATTAATGCGACTGTCGAGCATACATTTTTAATTGGAGACATATCCTTTCATTCTGTTTTTAGGGCAAACATGTCATGTCGTTTCGTAAAATATGTGTTCGAGCGTACGACCTTCATGTTTTTCTGAAATTCATAATTGTACATCGGGTTTGAACGAGCATCGGTTCAACTGTTCGAGATTTGCTTGTATTTTTATCGTACTATTTTATTTGTCTGAAAGTTGTTGTGTGTTCATCTTATTATAGGACGTAGGTTTTTAATAACGTAATAGATGCCCATTTGAAATAAAAACAAATAAAGTCAAGAAATAAGAACTAAATAGATTTGTGTTACTGGTCTGGTCCATTACTAGACCATTATCCATTATTGATTAGATTAGAACTTAAGAAGACTGGTTATCACGCCCATCACACCAGTATTTACCATGAATAACAAATATTTACCATGTAAATTAAGTCGATAATATAATTAAGGTGTTACGATAATGCAGCTACAATTTTCAGGCGCATAATTACTAATGCCATTACAAAGGGTCGTGGGTTTACATCGTAATTTTTTACCACCTTTGTAATGTGCCTTTATAGTCCATTAGATTACCGTTATTCCTGGTGGAGAATTACCATGAACAAAACATGGCGGTAGAGTATTATATCGAAGGCTCGCCTGTAACCTTACCACCGCTACATCTATTTCTACCATAAAAGAGCAGCGTGAGAACTGTTGTGTTTCTTTAAAAAAAAATACTTTCCCTATATTTAATTTTCATTTCCAGCGACATTGCTTCAACATTTTGCATCGTCATTTATACATTTTTTATTTATCTTTATCTATTCGAACAGTATAGTCTGTGTACATAATTATAACTTCCGAGAGAATAGTAAGTAACAAAGAGTACAGAACAAGAAATTCAATTTGTATTTATTGTAACTAATCTCGGCCTAAGATCGAACACAGGTCAAGCTCCATAAATGTCCGGAGGCTTTATCAATCCTTTTCAAACACGACAATGGGTCTTTGTTGGGGAGAAGGTTGCGACGAGTGGGCAATTCCTGACAATGCAAAGGTCACAACGCCCATAAAATATTTGGACTTGTAAATTTAAAAATACCTATTAACTTTTATGGTTGAAAAAAGTCAACGGATTGTTAATGCTAATTTCGTTTTTTTGAGTACTTTACTTACAATTTAAGAAATGATGGTTAAAACTTCGACCTGTTTGTCAATTTTAACATCATCCTAAAGTTGACTCACTAGCAGTAACCGGTCTCCCTTCGGAAGTAAGAAAAGTTTAGGCCACACTCCATCACTTTGGACAAGGATACATTTTTTTCATGCCTCTGAGGCTTCTCAGAAACATGCATGACGTGATTACGTCATGCACGTTTCTTCTCGACATTTACGTACGAGAAGTACGTTTACGTACGTAAGAGTTTACCCGGCAAAGCTTATGATTAATTATATAATTTCTAATATGCACTTAACTTCGAAAAAGCTGCGTGTTTGCTGTCTCGACACACTGGAGTGTAGAATCGAAATTCTTAAACGCCTACCTAACGCCTAACGAATATCTAATAATCAGTTACTCAAAAATTTTGGTTAAAAACACTAACATAAATAATGGTTCCCACTCATTCCCCCGTAAGAACACAAACACCCAGACCGGGAACCAAAATGTAAATTCATCATTCTCGGCCCCGCTGCGAATCGAGCGGCAGACCAGCATATTAATTACCGCCGTTAATAATAATCAGTACATAATTATTTAATACGCTTCATGTTTATGTGTACTCGTGTATTTATAAAAAATAAAAATACAGATATAACACGATACGTCGTTGGCTCGTCAATCCATCGCCGTTCACCCACCAGTCCTCTCTACTTTTATTACTGGATGGTATAAATCTTTCGAATAGAAATTAATAATCATCGTAAAATTTATATATCCAGTAATCGTAAAGCCTGCAAATAACTCCGGTCAGTCGCGAATAGATGGCAGAATTACGACGGCACAAAAGATTCCTTAATATAATTGCGTTTTGAAAGCGAAGCGTATTTTGGTCCTTTTATGTTATTGTAAGATTGATCAGGATTTAACTCTACAACGACGAATGTTCTCCGCCTGTACTTCTGATCAGCAAATGGATGTACCTAAAGACCACTTTACGGTACTCGCGTAGTTGCCTGAAGTTAACCGAACATTGTCTCGCTGCTTTTGTGCCCGCAACAAAAGATACCAAGTGTCCTGAAATTCGTGTGCGCGACCAAGGTCTTCGCGAGATTGTACGAGTGTGTAGTGACTTGTTGTTACATTGGTCAAATTTAACGAGTACTTAGACTAGAAACTTCGTATGTAGTGAGCGGTTAATAGGAATAACAGAGATCTGGTGCTTCATGAAATGTAAGGAAGCCAATAGGCACAACGTAATTTCGGCTATAATGGTACATTCGTTAAGAAATCCTAGAGGTTCCCCGTGCCCCCTACAAAGGGGAATAAGTAGTATAGTAACCGCTTACTCACGCATCATATACCCTCTCACCCCTAAACATAATATTTTTATAACCATTAAAAATGCCCTCGATATTTGGTTTCTCTAGGTTTCCTAAACATTGGTTTGCAAACTGACAAACAATTTCGCGTAAGAGTTATTAAAAATAACCAAACTAATTGACCTCTCGAATATGTGACAGCGCATACTACAGGAACGTTCATCTGTATCTCTGGTTCTACATTACAAATTTTGTTGAAACTTATAACTAATGACGATATTAGCTATAATAACGAAAACTCTAAATAGTCGATATAAGGTAGATTTTCAAAAATATTTTCAATCATTTGTTCACTAATCAAGGATCAATGTTAGATTTGGTGGATAGTGGTAGAGCCTTATGTCGAAGACTCGCCTGCGGCGGCACCACCATCTGTTTCTGCCGTAATATAGCATTGTGAGAACTACTGTGTTCCGTTTTGAAGGGTGTGGTTAGGTAGAAGACATAGGACAGAAGACATTCCAAATCAGTCCTTAGGAGTAGCAACACATCCACAAACATCAGATACGCCTTACGTTCTAGTTGCGGCCTGCATGCTCGATTGATTATCCGTCAATAAACAATAAAAAGTTTTTTTCACTTAAATGGTCACGTATTAATTGTATAATAGTAAATATAACACTATTACATTTTATATTACCTTACAAGGTAATTTTCCTTCAAAACTTTTTCAACCGGCGATAAATCTCGAGTGCAAACAACATCCTGTCTGAAGGGAAGTCTCCATTTCCACACTAGTGGCTTCGATTTGTACGATTTCGAAAGGTACATTTTTGAAAGATTTAAGAAGATTTTATAGACCACACATGAATTTAAAAATAACTAAGTAAAGTTTGTATTAAATTAAATATCGACATATTTTTACGATTTATCTATGTAAGGGTATGGTATGTGTGTGAATATGCGGAAAAAAAAGAATGTAGTTCTATAATAACCTTCTTGCAAAATTATCACACCCATTAGAGATCCAAATAACACTTTGAACGTATTATATGTTGTATTATTGTTACAGTTTTAATCAGGTAACCTGTGGTAGCTTGCGGTTCACCGCGGACACCACACCGTAGCTAATTAAAATCTCAACAAACTATCGAGCTATAACAAAAAACTTAGGTTAAAAGCATTTTTACATGTATCGCTCTAAGAAGCGAGGCACGCAGTCTCCCCTTTAGGTCGAGGAAATTTTAGAATTTTTTTCCTCCGTAATAAAAAAAAATATTAAGAAAAGAAAATTTTCCTCGAAATTATCCACCACCAATCACATGTTATAAAGTAACCATACACTTAGTGTCAATATCAAACAAGCGAACAAGCTTTTGTAACAGCTAGATTTCACAGCGAATTGACCTGAAAAGCAGCCGTTACGTTAACTTCGCCATAACGTGCATATTCCGCGGTGCACACTAGCGGCTGCGGCTGAATGCATGCATTCCGCTAATAGTACAGGCAGTGCCGTATAACGAAGTGAATAGATTTGTGTTGTCCGGGTCAGGGGTGAAGGAACCCTCGCGTGATCGACTGCTTTTAGCGTGAACTGCATTGTCCGCGATGTGCGAAAGAAACTTAGTTATGTTTTAAAGGAAAATATGTCTAAACAAATAAATAAAATTAAAGATTCTGGCTGTGTTTGTTTTAATGTTTTATATTTTACATATTTAGTCACTCCATCCTCAGCCGTATTAAATTTCCTGAATTTGCTTCCAATAGTTTTTCTGTGATTCACGGGTAAAAGACAATTGTTTAGCTCGGATGAAATCTTCATTAATTACCCTTTAAAGAGCATTAAGTAATACTTAACTAATAAAACTTACTAGATATTTTTAGTTTATTTTAAATACAAACTTTGTCTTCCCTTAGAGGTTAGAGGAAATTACAAACCAAATGTACACACCAAATATCTGTATTTGCATAGGTTTTTAATGGAATATTACTCAAACACGGAAAAGTTTACAATTGTTTTTAGAAAACTCGCACTAGACTAAAAAAAATCCACTCCATAAATATTTGATTAGCAAAAGGCCAATGGTATTTGTAATACGTGTTCCTAACGAATTTTTGTATATTATAAAAAATATGCTTGAGTTCGGGATCTTTCAGTATGTAACAGTAGACCTGAATTCTCTGAAACTGTCATCAGTATTTATTCTTAAACAAAAATTTAATGAGCATTGAAAACACAATACAATGTGTCAATTATAATACGGTACTGCAGAAAGTATAAAATATATTTATGTCCGGGTCAGGGGTGAAGGAACTATCGCGTGATCGACTTGTTTTACGCGAGCTGCATCGCCCCAGATGTGTGAAGAACATTCTAGGCGTTTATTCTTTTGGAATTGCTTACGTTTAATCATACATACGTAGGAGTCAGTGATATATTATCTCGACCTACCGCTCTTGTGCTGTGAAGTAAGTGCTGTTCGCCTTAGAAATAAATTATCTCTTGCTTTGACAGCGAAGGAATATATCACGAAGAAGCTTGCATGCGAGTTCGGTTCCGAGAGGCATGTAAAGTTCACCAATCCCCACTTGGCCAGCGTGGTGGGCTATGCGTCTTTCATCTCCGAGTGAGTAAGAGAAAATGGTATTTTGATGGTGG
>DWKW01003272.1:0-10159 GCA_018250115.1 Doberes anticus
GGCAAAATAGAGTGAACTTCATCGGATCGGCATACCGACGACTTAATTCTTTGAATATCTACGGTCATGTTTTATTCAAAGTCTCGAACTTTTGATTGTTTCACAACTCGTGACAAGCATTCCGAATTCATGAAAAATTTACAAGGGACTTTGGAAGCTTTCACCCAAAGGATGTATAGCAATAAACCACTCATGATTTACTTTTTATTCGTTGTATACTTTATGCGATCTTTTTTTGTTATCAAACGCAAACTAAACGCGGAATATTAATAAAATTTTGTAAAAGCCTTTTTTACCGTCTCCATCTAACGACAAATAGGTCCGAAAGCCTATCTTAGATCACACGTGGAAGCGTTCTCACTCTTGATGGTGGTAGAGTTTTAAGTTGAAGTGAAGTTTCTGCCTTAAAGTAGCAGTGTTAGAACTGCTGTGTTCCAGTTTGAAGGGTGTAGTTAGGCAGAAAATACCGGACCTGAGGCTTTAATGCTTTACGGCAGAAATAAGCATAGCAGTGCCGCCGCCGCGGGCGAGTCATCGACATAAAATTCTACCACCATATTTGGATAGAAACCTATTTTATGACTCATTGCTGAGCTAGGCATTTAGGTATAAAATAAAACGTAGACTGTGTTATCGGGTTACAGAGAAAAAAAAAAAGTTTTTCGACAATGATTTTCATCTTCAGTATTCTGCGCACAAACCATTCAACGACATTTAGTAATAGTAGGGTTATTGAAGATGGAGGCGTGCGAAATAGAGACCACTTTGATAAGATAGATACCAATTGATATAGGGTCGAGGTCGGTATTGCATTGCAGGAATTGAAAGAATTCGATAGCAGAAACAAAATAACAACCGTGAAGCTACTGCTTATTATCAATCAATTGATTACTTGATTACTATCAAAAAGTTATTGAGAAAATAACATTTTAATACAACAATAAAGCTATTTCATACTTTACAGATTTTAGCTTTTGTTAAAAATTGTAATAATCGCAATATAGATTCACATTGTAAAGTATTGTTGTAATGTATTTTATTATTTTAGCAGACTAGCTTTAAATTTTACTTATAGTTCCGAGAGACACCTAAAAATAATAATAATACGCTAAAGTATTTATGAGGTACTAAATTATAAATAATTATCTTAAATACGTTTTTTAGGCAATTTTTTCTTTTTATAAATTTGATAGTATTTCAATAGCAGGTTATCAATCACAATCCGTGAATAACACAGCTGTCAGTCAAACAATCAGGTAATAATTACTACTACGAAAATCTCCGCGAAAATAATTTGATTACAAAGATTAATGTAAATTTATTAGATTTTAACGTGATTTATGAAAAGAGGATCTATGTAAAATTTCTGAAGCGTTTATTTTCTCGTAACTATCAGTTGCAACAAAAAAATAAATATAATAAAAAAAAAATTAAATCATTTTAGGGTACTTATTATCGACGAAGTACAACAACAATACAAGTTATTCTACCACCAAATTATGAAAACAATAACATATTATTATGTTATAAAATATATTACGTTAATATCAAGTGTGAAGATTAATAATACCCTGAAGATTAAACACCTCGGTTATCATATCTGTTTGTAATTGCTGATTTTATGAGACAATTGTCAGCGAGATGCGATGAAGTAATATTTCTCGACGAGGGTGACCCGACAAAGCGGCGCCGTGCCGCCCTGCGCCCGCCTATACTTGGCCTTGTATGGATTTCTTCGTTCGTTTTCTCTATTTTACTTATGGAAATTAAAGCTCCCAACCATTACTCATGTATATTGATTATATACTTATGTATATGTACTCTGCTTAGCGTTTACTTTCAGTCCCCAAGAATTAGGGCAACGAATATATTGATAATGTTGATTTGATTTACGGATAATATATAATTTCAACGTTATGTTTTATTCAGGAATTTACTTAAAGTTTTAAATAACATATGGATTTAATTGTTTATAGTTTTGTCATTTTCGATAGGTGAAACAGTGGAAATGCAATAAAACTCTTATACGCTATAAAAATTAATATATTGTATCAAATAAATACGTAAGGACACAAGTTGCAGTAAATCAAATAGTTCTTACAAAACACTGTGAGATAATTGGCCATATCGACCATAATTTAATTAAAATATGCAAGCAAATATGCGAGCTCTATAATAGGTAATATTCATTGAGGAAGAAAAATTATATTTTTGGGAATCTAATAGGGTTAGTATTTAAAATTTCATTATCCATGCCTTGCGTGACCGAGAATACTAGAGCAGCGTTGGTAGTGTATTGACAGAGAGACTCAGGGGTTTTACGTAATGTTTAAATTTTAATTAGACTACTTACTATTGTACTAACATCAGAATACACGAAATGTTATATGCTTTCGTTGTTTGGTTGTTATGGTATCTTCTATTTTTTATTAATTAAGAAGCATTATTTTTATATAAAAAGAATAGAAGATTTTTTAAAAAATTTATACAATAATTAAACTCTTAATTATTGCTTCAACTCTTTTGCGTTCCATTACAGGGGCCGGGTATCATCTTACTCCTCACACCTTTTGGAGTCCTTGATCATACTGCAAGATTCATTGTCGGTGTTCATAGCCTTGGTCAGGCTATATAGCCTTCGTCTATACGGAGAACGGTATATGGTTTATGGTTGGCTTTAGCTTAACTCAGTTTATATTGTTATCAACATGTAAATCGTTTCGCGTGATCACGGATAATATACCAGCGAAGTTACGAACCACAGTTGGTAAGTCGGTACGATAATAAAAAAGCGATCGATAAATTTCCCCTTTTCTAAGTTTTCTTTGATGAGGATAAGCAACTGTGTTTTTATAAATAAAATCAGTATGAGTAGGTACTAATTTTTCTTCTGCAGTTACTTTAATATAAATATCTGATTATAATAAGTTGTAAACACTGTTTATATTCGAATAGAATTCAAATAGAATTATAAATAGCTCATATATAATCTTCCCTCAAAGCAGAAACTTTATCGTGTTTATTTTAAACAAAAAATTTACTGCACGACTTTTCTTACTTTCCTCTCGTCGTATGGAGGAAAAGTTTGTAATAAACTGTGTGATTTATATATTTATACTGCATTCACTGAGGCCCATGGATATCCACATCTAACCTCTACTAGGACGGAAGTCCTATCTGAGGTTGTATGTGAATGCGTCGCTACTCATGAGGAGTTGAAGTGCCTCCAGTTTCTCATGCAGTATCAGTTCTCACACTAGCAGAAGTAGGTGAAGCGGCGGTGCCGACGCAGGCGAGCCTTCGACATAAGACTCTACCACCATCAAAACGACGATTTTAGCGTAGTTAATTTCAATGATGTTTGCACAATGAAATGAAAATTTAAATTTATCGATAATAATACTGAGAAGTACAATATCGAACTACGTATATTTAAGACGCTCATTTTTTTTCCGAAGTTTTTTTAAGGACTTGAAGTCGGTTTCATCTTACAAAGCAAAGTTAATGTAAGAGCCGAAAGTTGAGCTTTTAATGTTCATAATTAAGTTCGAGAAACCCTTGCAATCGAACACCGCTGAATTTAAAATGTACGGTTTATTTTGTCTGATATAGTAAAAAGAATGCACGTATTCGTACTTAGGCACATCACAATTGATACAACTTTGGCGAGATTTATATTCAGTTCTATTCGGTTTGATTCAGTTCGGTTCGGTCATTATGTTGTACTCTGTTGCGTTGTTATAATTTTAAGGAACTATTACCAGTAAATGTGTGCGATAGTTACCAGCCTGTTTAAAATAAGATATTTTATTAATTGTTGTAATATTTCAACTTTTTTAGTTATGAAATTATGGAGGTTAGGTACAATGCTTTACTACTTTTTCTCCAAATTATTAAAAGATATACGAGTGTACTTCACGAGCGCTACATACAATACGGCTTTACACGGCGTAGAAGCAACGTCATTGATAAACTAAAGCTTATACAACCAAACAGCGCCTTACACTTTACGGCCAGCAATCACGCAATTATATATTCAAACCTGTTACTTCAGGACTGTACTCGGTACTAATGCAAAGGATAAGGACGCACGACGGTGTATGTTAATTTTACACAAATTTATCTACCCGCTCGAAGCTAAGCTCGTTTGATGTTAAACAAAGTTTCACCGTTGGGATTTTGAACTCCGATTCCAAAGGCCCGAATATTCCGTCTACAAGCTTTGAGGTTTCTTTGATCATATTTATATAAAATATTAAGTCATCGCAGATATATTAATAAAACATTTATATGAATGAAGAAATTACCACATAAACTGGATATATGTAAACTTAGTTACAAATGTTTGTGTTCTAGGAAATTTCTCTACATTTATATCAACTTTAATAAACAAAACATACTAAATAAATTTAAACTCTACTACAACAAAAATTTAGTTAAACAAATAAAACAAACATAAAACTTACCGAAAGTAAGTTCTAATGCAGCTTTTACTCACAGTTTAAAGAAAAAACGGAGTTATTACAAACAAAACCAAACTCTACATCTCGTCAAGCAGAAGTAACACAAAAAGTGTCTAGGAAATCTGAAATTGCGAAGAATATTTAGTGCAAGCATCCGTAAAAATTGTAGTAGGTATTTTTAAAAGCTCATTGAGGATTAGATATGCGCACATTGTGTGCGTTTGCGAGCGGCAAAACCCAGCGTGCGGGTAGCCGAGTGTGGACAGGAGCGCCGAGCGACCTACTTCGTGTCCGCTCGATGCCGAGCGCTGCCCGCCCGCCGCGGCCGCCCAGAATAGACGCAGCACGTGCGTCCGCCGCGACAAACGTCGCTCGCGCGCTCACCCGCTGGGCTGCGCGCCTCTCGTACGCGCCGTTTCACAGACAAACTACTTCGCACCTAACAAACTAAACGTAAACCGCGTTATGAAGTTTTGAGACGCTGCACTTTTATTGTTGGATTTAACTATTTTTGTAGTTTTCTAATCTAAATATATATACTTGTTAATCGTTGTAAACTAAACGAATTAAGGTGAAAGTATTTGTTTACGAGTGTTTCACTATCGTAGTGGCCTTGCGTGTTATCTTACCCGTGAAAAGCTTTCAGTCACTTCTCATTACGTGCGGTTGTTCTATTCTTGTAAAAAATAGGTATATATTTTTTAGAAACAGTTATTGGATTAGTTAGATGAAAAGTTTCAAATGGTAGTAGTAAAGTTTCCAAAGTAGGAAGATCTCTTGATAATTTGGAGAGTAGCTCGAGGAAACTAAAATATTGTAACGTTGTGCCTTACGCTGTAGTAGTGTTCTGTTGTGCGTCGGGTTGTGTTGAGTGGTAAACGGTGTTTATGCGCGTGAGTCAGTGTATTGAGTAGAGATGCGGCGACTCGGGGCGGCGCTGCTACTGACGTTGTTGTTGGCGCCGGATCCGGCACCTGCTTGGAGAACTGATACAGCTATCATGTAAGAGAGAATAAATATCAACTAGCAAGACTGATTGCTTGGTTACTTTGCCATGTTTCGTATCACGTTAGTACCATCAATGGGACTGTCTAATGGCACCAAAAAAACTGACTCCCTATACTTTTTGTTTAACTTATTGTAATATTATATTTTATTTCAGTAGGATGAGGTTGTGCATTTGTATAACGCCTGTCACTCGTTTATTCGTTTGTCGATTGCTACTGAGTAATTTTGATGAGCTCATAAGTTGGGATTATAATGTTTGTTACTGTCAGTTAGAATCAGTCCATAGACTTCTATAGCGTGATGTGTTCGCTACCATATCTGATAAATAAGAATAATCAATAATCTTCTGTGTCAGACCATTACATTCTACGAATGGAAAAATATAGGTAGAGCTGATAAATTTTATTTGCCTGCCTCAATCTGATCAATTGATTAATATCAGTAAAATTGTAAAATCTTGTTTGTCTGTTCTACTCCACAAATCGGATCACATCTTAGGCATTAGAATTAGGTACTACTAGGAATAATAACGCCGTCGTGTAACAGGTTGTTAACAGGTTGCACCAGGTTAAACAGGTGTAATAATTGTGTTACTTATCGAATTTCACGTAACGCATGTCTATTGTCGTCTATGCCGCAAACATACAAGCAGTTCTATTACCTAAGCTGACAGCAAAACTTTCTTCCTAACTACGTTCTAATCTATACTTGTCTTTGTATGTGTGTATAGCACCCACGACACGATATCCTGGTACGGGGTATGAGTGTGGAAGATTCTTTATTTATTTATTCTACTCTATATTATGTTCAAAGGTACAATTCTGTTCTAAAGTACGGATACCGAAGATAGCATTACTAAACAAGTCGTTAAACATCATTATTTGATCTTGTTGCACGGTGTTAGAATATGTCAATCTTTAAATTATAGATTATTGCATACGACATATACATATATACATACATATCATCATCAACCCATTATTGTCCCACTGCTGGGCATGGGTCTTCTCTCAGAGTTTGGACAGTTTAGGCTATAGTCCACCACGCTTTCCAAGTGCGGATTGGCGGATTTCTCATGCCTTTCAGAACTCTCAGGCATGCAGGTTTCCTCACGATGTTTTCCTTCACCGTTAAAGCGAGTGATAATTAATTCATACATACATATAATACGATTATAAAGAAAAAAAAATGCATAGTGATATACAATACAGTGGTTGTAGTCCTAAAATTGATTTGTCAGTGTTAAAGGATGGGCGACAACACTGGGGGACGAACTGTGGCGCCTGAGCGAGTCTCTTACGAAGTCAAATCAAATAAGAATTGTGAGTAATCAGTTAATCCGTTTCTTTAGTTGTTTATGATTCCAAAGCTTTTTAACTAGTAATCATATCAAAATAAACTAGTAACTGTAAAATAAAAGGAGGATATTGGATTTTATTAACAAAGTATTTGCTGACGTAGATTTATCGTATATTATCAAGATTAAGTAATTAAAGTTATTATTATGCTGAAAATTGTACATTGAATCTTTCTAATATGTATTGCGTTTGATTTAAATATTATCGTTAGGTAATCGTATAACAATTTGCGGAGATTTAAATATTATAGTTGAATGTCACATTAAACTAAAATGTTTTTGTATTTCAGAAATATAAACAAATGAATGCTAGCGTGAAAAAAAAAGATGGAAAACAAATATTGGAATCTTCCCTACGTTCAGTCAGTACGATGCTTACTAGAAAGATCAATGCTGTTAAGGTATACATATGAAAACGCGATATACGAGCTTGTTGTTCTCGTTTGCTCGTTTTGCGTCTTTCGTTATAACTAAGTCCATTCACTTTGAAATTTTGTTGTCCAATCTCGTTACAAGATGCATCATTAAATGCAGTTGAACTTATTAATAACTGTTAAACGCACAAAATTTTATCAAAGTAATCAACTTCTAAACGTACTTTACCTTCGTTAGAAGAATAAAGTGTTATTTACCTTTAATATAGCAACACTAGATTTTCGCCCGCGACATTACCGTCACATATCAGTGAAAAAGCAACAAAACCGTTTTATGACCCCTCGATTATACCTACGAGTGTGACGGCCGCCCATTACAGGAAGGTCAAGCTGTATCTTTGGTTCTAATGTACCGACCTTGTTGGAAATTATTGCAGTATTTATGTCTAAATAAATGCATTTAAATTGTTATTGGTGCCTATCCAGACAAGGCGTATTCGGCCCCGTTACAATATTACCTATAATACGAGTCGGATACATCACAATTACTACATCTCCTCTCTCTAGCCTACCCGTAAAATAATAAATAACAAACTGCACCGAAATATCGAGAACTCCAAAGTGATATGAATAGCGGTAAATATTGGTCATTAACCCATTATTGTTAATACTGGGCACGGGTTTCCTCTCAGAAATGAGAGTGTTTAGGCCATAGTGAACCACGCTGGCCAAGTGCGGATTGGCGAAGTTCTTTGAGATAGTTTTGGAGCACTCTCGGGCGTGCAGGTTTCCGCACTGTTTTCCTTCATCGTTTAAGACAGTGATAATTAACTTCTAATACCCATATAATTTAGAAACAATTATAAATAACAATTTAGAAATTTGGAGGAGCGTGCCGGGATTTGAACCCCAACTCACGGGAGCGGGAGGTCGAGATTCTTAACCAATATGCTATCACTCACTAAATATCCGGTTAGTAATCATTTTAATTCAGTAAACAACCGAGATAGTCTAAAACATTTCATCACATGTTGTAAGTATATGTCGATAGATAGATAGAAAAAAATAAAGATTCAGTTGTAATTACATAGCAATTATGTTTATTATAAGTTTAATATATCGCACGCATAGTATTAAAGTGACCGATTTAAAAATTAGCCTGTTATAAACAAAATCAACAATACTCAATTAAAATTTAAGTTTCACTTAAATCTGTGGTTTATTTTCTTCTATCTTAAAAAAAACTTGAACTCTACAATTGACATTCTCAGATGTTTATATCCAAATAAACAGCCGAAGTCTGAAATGTAGACGTTTTTTTGCGATTTGTCAAAATGTCATATTATGTTAGTTTGACGAGTTTGAAAAATAAAAGTCTTGCTAAAAAAAATATTTCGTCAGCAAGATTACGAATGTTTTAGCATATCATAGCTCATTTTACGTTTTTATAAAATTTTGTTGAATTTGAGAAACGATTAATTGTGTCCTTATTACTTACATCGTTGACTAATCTAACAATTCATTAAACAAGAAAAATCTGACCAGATCAAAACATTATTTAGTGGTGGTATGATGGCGGTAGTCTTTTGTCGAACGTTCGTCTGCGTCGTCACCATTTTTTTTCATCGACTCCTACCGTAAAGCAACAATGTAAGAACTTTTACGTGTTTCGGTAATAGTGTGGTTAGGCAGAACAAACTAGACAGAAGCGATCCCAACTTAGTCCTAAGGAGTAGCAAGCCAATCGTGTTTATTTTGCTAACCATAAATAGTCCATCAATTGGCTACACCTACTTGCGGACTGAAAATGATTTAGAGATTAACAAAACTTAGCTCATAACTTAGCTTTCCGTTTAAATGATATTCATATTATAATTTCAGTGTATTCACGCAACAGCGGAGCGGCTGGCGAGAGAATTTGATTACACGATGATAAATAACGAATCGTACCCGTTTGAGTACTGCTCCGCTAAATATTCTAAGTTTTATTATCTAGACAGGCCCGATAAGGACAATGTAACGGATCGGGATGATACTCCCGTTTTTGCAAAAAACAACCCTCACTATATTAACGTTACCCTGGAAAAAGATTCACATTTCTACGACATAAGCGTTAATACAAACATAAGCTGTGTTCATGTGCCCACAAATATTTACTACAAAGGTACGTTTGATTTCTGATTCGATTGTATGTCTCTGTATCTGTATTTTTCTTGGTGTACAATAAAGAGTATTGTATTGATTTTATTATAAAACGGAGCGGCGCTACCGTTATATATTAACTTCTATTAATACGTATCCTAATTAATGAGGATTTTTTTTTCAGAAAATCTTGCGTTAAACGCTATATTATGGTCTAAGGATTTGAATGATATATTTACTAAAAACTATCAGTCTGATCCATCTTTAGCCTGGCAATACTTCGGTAGCTCTAGTGGTATACTTCGCTTCTATCCCGGTATGCCATGGAACATGTATGGGGTAGATACGTACGATTGCAGAGTGAAATCTTGGTACATAGAAGCGGCTACGTGTTCTAAAGACGTTGTGATTCTTTTCGACGTATCGGGTTCAATGACTGGCTTTAAGAACTATGTAGCAAGAAGAACGTTGAGATCTTTATTGGATACATTATCAAATAATGACTATGTGAATGTCTATACCTTTAAAGTGAATACGACAGAAGTAGTTAGCTGTTTCAAAGGCCTCGTTCAGGCGACCCCGGAAAATCTATTCACGATCAGAAGCACACTTGAACCAAATAAAAAAGGAATACACAGGGTGCCATTAGAGGGAAATGCTAATTTGACGAAGGCTTATATAAAAGCTTTCACGACACTCAAAGAGGTAAGAACGTTACACGTTTTATATTCAGTTGTATTTTTGTGAGGGTAGAATTAAAAAAATAATAATTATCTGCTCCAGTGATTTAATACAATATAATTAACCATCATTTT
>DWKW01003273.1:0-10158 GCA_018250115.1 Doberes anticus
CTATCTTCGTAAACGCAGAAACGTTCCGTTTTACGTTGTAATTCTTAACACACTTGGACAAATAATGTTTCCATTAATTAGCAGACTACTATTTGGCAGTAGGTAAAAAAAAAGAAATTTTACTCAATTAATAAAAAATTTGAAAAATATTTTCAATTAAGTATCAACAAAATATACCTATCTATATAAATTGTAATTTAATATATGTAAATAAGTATCCTATCCCTATTTTGTCTACATTGATTTTTTTTCTTCAATTGATTTACTACCTCACTAATTAATATGTTGGCTGCTGCCATTGAAATCAATAAAAAAATAATATCACAATGTATTTGTTATTAAATGAATCTAGGAATCATCATTCAGCCGAATATTCCAGTGATATGGCTCTAATTATAAAATATTTTGTCTGATCACCCGGAACCGCTTACAATCATTATTTGTAAGAATAGTGATTTAAAATCACTAATAATTATTTTTGTAATGCCAATTACATTTTATTATTTATCACTTATAATAATATGTTGTCCATTATTAATTACACTTGTCTATTTGATGTTATACAAATTATCTGACTAAGATTTGTCACTGAGAAATACTTACACCACTATAAAAATACAATAATACTGACTGTACAGTAATTTTCTATTTTGTTTTTATAAATGTGTACTATTGTGATCACATATATGACCATTTGGACTGTAGTTCTCTAAATAGTACAGAATTAATGATTCACACTTAATATAAAAAAAGTAAATATAGATAAAGATCCTATCTTACAGACTTAAGTTTGCTAATGCTGTTTAATTTAAATAACAAAATACAGCAACATCTTACCTGGAGAACAGTGAATTTTGTTGTTGCATGATTTTCTTGATGTTTGCTTGGATTACAAGCAAGTCTCCATGCACACATCTCAAGGAGCATATAAACCTACAATAGATACACAAATCAAGTTACATAATGTATTTTTAAGCATGTAAAACAATTTTAAAAGTTTACTACCTAGAACCCTCCTGACAGGTAAATGACAGAGAATTGCAGAAGTTCTAACTCACAGAAAGAATGACACAAATGTCACATGTAAAGAAAAACAACATAAATAACTACCAAAAATTATTCTATCAAATTTTGTTGATATGATGATTAAGCTTCTCCTTTATAGTAATAGAAACAAATCTTAGGCACACTTTACATGTAATGACTAAGGTCTTCTACCCACCTTTACTGAAATTTAATCACTTAGAAAACAACTCTGTCTGTAAAAGTATATATCCAGAGGCCAAAGAGGCTAATACCCAGTATGTTTCTAGTCATATGAAACAGTTATTCAATTCAAGGTAATATTATTTATTCAAAAAGAAGTTAGCTGAGACTAATGAAAATATGAAAATGAATACAATATAAGTACCTTAAAATTAAAATAGCAAACATTTTAATTCTAAGACCCAATCTTCATAAAAGTGTATTTATTTGCATATTAAGTAGATAAGCTTTACCCATAAGTTGCTCAAATCAAGTAATAAAATTGATCCAAATTGAAGTTTAAACAGAAACATTGAATTGTATTTTGTACCTATTTTTTAGTATTAGCATTGATTATTCAGTAGATTACCAGTGATTCTGGCATATAAGAGTAAGATAAAAACCATTTTAATTGAGTGCCTTAGTTAGCGACCTTTGGGTAACAGGCATACTACAAAAGAGTCAACATATATACATTAATAAAGTTACGCCTGTCTCCTACTGGGTTAGGTAGAGACCCAAGACTGCCAAATGCTGTGGTTCATACATACTTCTTTCGCTTTTTCAACTGTCATCGACTGTTTCATATGTGCCCTTCGGTTACAGGTGCTCCTAATATGGCCTTTTACCATCAGGTTGCCAATTTGGTCCTTGTAGGTACGTCTAGGTCATCCCCAGTCAACACAACCATTCATTTCTCACATGTAAATCTTTTTTTTTTTATTGAAACCGAATAGCAAACGAGCTTGCAGGCCACCTGATGTTAAGGGGTCACTGCAGCCCATGGACATCCACATCAAACCTCAACTAAGACGGAAGTTGTATCTGAGGTCGGATGTGGATGTGTTGCTACTCATGAGGACAAGTTGGAATGCCTCTTGTCCAGTGTCTTCTGCCTAACCACACCCTTCAAACCGAAACACAGCAGTTCTCACATTGCTGCTTTACGGCAGAAATAGGCGCAGCGATGGTTCGACATGAGACTCTACCACCATCTTTAGCTTTCCTTTCTATAAAACTAAATGAAAACTTTACATATAGACCTATTGAGTGATAGGCTCACTTAGCAGTGGTTAAGCATCTCGACCCCGCTACGGTGGGACGAGGTTCAAATCCCGGTAAGCTCCTCTATCTAAATATCTATTCAAAATTTTCGGAATAATGTGCGTATTATAAATTAATTATCACTCGCTTTAATGGTGACGGAATATATTATGAGGAAAACTGCGTGCCTGAGACTTCTCCATAACGTTCTCAAAGGCATGTGAAGTTCACCAATCCACACTTGGCCAGCGTGGAGTACGGCCTGAACTCTCTCATATGTGAGAGAAGACTAGTGCCTAGCAGTGGGACAATAATTAGTTGATGACGAAATACTTTACGAAAGTGGTATATACATACATAATATATTACGTATATTCGTCGACCGACAATCTTCACAGCTGCGATATTGTTAATAAAGTTCTAAAGCGGACGGAACGCAATTTTATAATCCTACTAGCTGCGCCCGGCGGTTTCGTACGCGTTTAATTTGTATATCTATACGAATTGTTTACCGCAGCCGCTAGTTTATTAGTAAAACTATTGAATTTAAAATTATTGAGAGATGTAGGCTGAAAATTTACGTGTAATGATTTTTATTATCTCAATAATGACTAAACCAAAGTTGGTCGGAAAATAAAAAAATCTGGATCCTGACAACAGCACCACCTATCGGGTCCAACTGTAGCTAAGAAACATCCAAGTAATGCTATAAGAACACAAAAAAAAATCTTCAAAATCTAGCCGTTTAACAGAAGAATTAATTAGCGTTTAGAAGCAGAAGAGCAGCGGAACACATGCACACCGGAATTTTGTAGATAATTCTGTAAGCTATATTTATAATAAGCTTTTTTTTTATTAAAATTTAATAAATTGTAGTAATACACAAAAAGACCATCAGGGGTTATACGTGGATATGTAGCTACTCCTGAGGACTAAGTTGGAGTGCCACCTTTGCAATGTAGTCTACCCGACCACACCCTTCAAACTGAGTCACGTCCTGCTGCTATACGGCAGAAATAGGTGCAACGGTAAAGCCGCCGCACACGAACCCTGGACATAAGGCTCTACCACCATTAACTTTTGCGTAAATACATCATTGAATGTGGTGGCGCTCATAGAAATTTTCTATGTATAACCGTTTATCAGGTTAGAAATGAAGTTTCGGTTTCACTGTGCCGGATACAGAGGTATGAGTGCTGGTATAAAATAAAGTTGAAGTGGCAGTAATTTATGTATGAACGCAAACTCAAAAACTTAATGAGTTTTCAGTCGAGCGAGCGTCTACAGAGCTCTACGAAACTCTCTCCTTTATATAGTTGAGTGCCGCCGCCATTTAAATTACACCTGCCCTTTCTATATTAAAGCAGCAAAGAAGCATGCTGTCCACCTTAGTTAAGTGATCACTACCACCCATGCACTACCACTTCATCCATCATGACATCCCTATGTTATAAAATTCAAATTTAAAAACGGGTAAGATTTATTTCTACAAACAATAGTATTTTTGTTTCCAATATCTACTCGTATTAGTATGTTTGTCATATGGTGTTTTAACTTCCATATCAAACTAAACACATACATACATGCAATTAGCTAACTTTTTAAATTTTAGTTAATGATAAGGCAAATGTTTGTTCCACAGAATGAATAAAGGATTCTTGGAGTTTTTTTTCCAATATCTAATAGCATATTTGTCAGTTCGTGTAAAAAAAATCTTTAACAAGCTAAACAGATACACGAAATAAGGTAACTTTTTAAATTACAGATTTTGAAATACGGCAAAGATATGTTCCTCAGGCTGACAAAAAGATTCCTCTATAATGCTTTTTCCCTGTTACAATTTCTAATGTATTAGAACTGTGATGACTTATAAGCTGTTTATGTAAATATCGGTATTATAAGCGTATATAATCAGTAGCCCACATAGTCCCACCGAAGGGCGGGTCGCCTCTCAGAGATGTTTAAGCCAGAGTGCACCACGTTGGCCAAGGTCTAGTTGGGTAGTAAATAAAATGTACACACGAAGCTCAATTACATAACACTCTTTAATCACCACTGAATAAAATTGGAAGGCAAGGACACAGCAACACAAGTATTCAATTTTTTTTACTCTAAAATTGAAAGAAAAGTAGAGAATAGTGGGAGAGTGACAATGTACAAGACTAACCTACCTACTTACGATGATTTGTATTACCGTAAAACTACTCAACAGAAACTTGGTTCAAACTACAGGACCGGACCGGCCACGATCAGCTGTAGATGGGTCGGGGAGGGACCATGTGACTGGAGCCCAAATCTGACACAGCACACCACAACACACCACGGCACATAAAGAAAATGAATATTCACCAGCAAACAGCATCGAGAAGTTGGTGAAGGTGCCGGTCCGACTCAGGTAGTCGGCGGATCCCTTGATATCGAGCATGATGCCGGCTTAGGGCTTCCACGGGCACATGTTACCGGGACGTGCGTCACGCATGGCGTTGCCAGCACACTCAGCGTGCCCGCTTCGTAAAAAGGCGGGGCAGAATTCCTAAACCACACCCCCAATCCGCCCCTGTCACCCTCACCACCCGCCCCGCCAATCGCGTGAAACTTGAGCTAATCTTTATCTGAGAAAAATAAACAGGGTGGGTGGGAGATAATGACGAGGAGCTGCCGCGGTGTTGGTAATCAGGAGGCTTTGTGGCCCGCGACAGCCTGTTAGCGAGCTTATCCGACGATGGTTTGGCGAAAATTGAATGCTTTGTGTCGCCTTCAGTATTTTCGTACGCGATATAGAGCCGCCTTCGAATCGGTCGGCAAAAATCGACAATGACGTCTGGGCTATGATATACTATCGTATCTACCCGTATAGGATGTACTAACGATAAAACGCTTGTAAAATGGCCAAGTTGCATTAATTCTGTTATGTCTTTATTAATGGACTTGAATGTAGGTGTATCTATTGTTACCACTTATAGAATTTAAGACTGCATGGTAAAGTTCCTTTACGAATACGAATCATGAAATATAATCAAGTTTTTTTTAATATACAGATAAATGACGTTACACAACTTTAGCTCCACGTTAGAATTAACTATGACGTGGGTACTATGGGCACATACAGACGAGAAGGCATACTTATTGTTATATAGGTACCTGGGCTAGAAACAGAAATTATTATGGAAATTTCTGTTCCTTTAGGAATCGAACCTCGAAATATTAGACCGGAGAAGAAATTTTAATGACGAATTTAGATTTCTATACCTACTTAATCTGCGTTTTTGAGTGCTCCTTTCCATGTGTCCATGGCACCCAAGACACAGGGAATCCTACTGTGGGGCTGTGGTTATGTTGCGTTATTTATCACTTCCAACATGATATATCCTACAAACAATCTGTATTATATTTCCTAGCGGTGGGTACTTCCGAGAGAGGCTGATTTAGTCGCGGTTTTTCTACATGTATTAAAGCTTCGTAATTGGGCAATACAGACCGTAAGTAGTTACTACGTCATAATTTTCCTGATATAACTTTATTTCTTGTTACGAGCTCGTTAGTAATTTACCCTGATGACTGTGTTAGTTTATACAGCCCAGTCAATCTGTCTTTATAAATATAAAATTGTAAGTGCCGTGTATCTACGCGGAAGGAATTTTTGAAAATTTGACGACATCGACTATTTGGAGGTATATGAATATGAAACAATTTTACGTATACGTCCTATTTATATGTTTGTTCGCCAATCACTTAGCAACCAGATTTGTACGGAAATACTTTATCTATGAAGACTGGTCGGGTAAAACTTGATAGCCCTCTGTAGTTTACGGCGTCGTACAGTCGGGAGGTCAATCAAAAGTGGTTAAGTAAAACGATCATTTTATTCGTACTAGAGGAATAAGGGCAACGAACGGCATAATTGTACGTTACAATAATTATTAGGATACTCGTTATCCTATTAATATCGTTAGTCAAACTTACGTAAGTTTTAAGGTATTTTGATGGTTTTACTCAATCACGCGCTAGCATTTGAACGGTTTCGAATGAAATTTGACACATAAACAATGCGCTACATTTTACTTGCGAATACTTTTTATCCTGGTAATACCGGTCTCCATAGTATAATGTTTCAACTTTTAAGTTTATTTTTCTTAACACTGCATTTATTTATTAGGTGACCCAACAGCGATAGAGAGTAATAAATTTTTATTTTATCTTAAAATAAAGCCAAAATAGAATTACACAGATACTACCAATTATCTAAAAACAATAACATCTAATGTAACAGAACATGTACAGTAACAGAAGCAGTTTGTTTCAAAGCTTAAGCGTTGACACGCACAGTTGCATGTATGTGTCTCTCTGTATGTAGGTATGTGTGTGCGTGAGTGCGTGTCACTTTTCAGTAGATGGCGCTAAAAATGTTTTCATTACTTCGAATTGTCACACTAACTAAATTTTTTGAAAAAATTCGTCCGTGGAAGCACTAATAACTCGAGTGAGGCCGCTGGCAAAACCTTGTATCAAATAATGCGCGATGTGATCCAAATTGTAGGGGTGCGTAAGGCGCCCCAGTTCGATCGATGGCAGTCATGTAAGTACTTATGTACCTTTTGTTTTAGCCTTGATTTTTTCGTTCATACGGACAGTGGCTTTTGGTGTTACTTGGGTGAAATACTTTGCACATGTTCCTTTAAAAACTGTAATAATACTTATTATCAATTTGAAATAATTTTGTATTGTGTTAAAAAGTTGCAAACGAGCGAGCCATAAACTACCAACTAATGTTAATTGTTCCAGCTCGGCGAGGCAACGATGCAACGTGCAGCTCATGGTCGCCCATTTCCTTTATATATTACGAGGATCCAGGACTAAGACCGCATAATGCATTGCTACTCCTGCGAATCCTTAACTTAATTATAATAAACTTAATAAGTGAGTGATAGCCAAGTGGTTAAGCATATCGACCTCGCTCCGGTTGGTCGAAGTTCAAATCCCGGCACGCAGCTCTATTTCTCGAATTAACTCGCTTTAACGGCGAAGGAAAACATCGTGAAGAAACCTGCGAGAATACCCGTGCTCAGCAGTGGGACAATTAATAGGTGGATGATGATGGTCAAATAAGTCCAATCAGCAAACAAAACGCAAAAAAAAAATTTGTATAAAAAACGATGAGGACGAAATGAAAATCACTTTTGAGAAATATTGTAGAACGACTTATCTTTTCAGGCATTGCTAATGGGAATTAATAGGAATTTATTCATTAACCTGGAACGATGTATGACTTAATGGTGTTCGCGAACCGGACGGAACACGGCAGTGCGAGCACAGTTGCTTTACCACTTTGAAAAAGGCTCTGCTTATCGGATAAAGATAACATTTACCTTTATTCAAACATTATGGAACTATATTATAGATCTTGCCCAGTTTTTATTGGTGACGGATTAGGAAACCAGTAAGCAGGTCATTTGATATTAAGAATTCGCTGCAGGTCATGGACATCAACTCAACCTTAAATAGAACTGAATTCCTATCAATGGTCGTAACGGAGATGCGTCGCTACTCCGGAGGACTAAGTTGGTATGACAGATAAGATAGGATAAGATAAGATAAATATACTTTATTGCACAGATAACTAGGACATAAGCACAACATAAAAAAAAGCTTCCTGTCTAGTGTATTCTGACAAACCACACCCTTAAAACCAAAAGATAACAGTGCTCATATGCATGCTCAGCATGCTTTATGACAGAAAAAGGTGAAGAAAGATGGTACAGCCACAGACAAGCCTTCGACATGAGGACAGGAGCCACCGTCTGAATATAGATGTCAGAGCTACAGTTGTTTCTTTACCTTTGTAAGCATAGCATGACGCTTGTATATTTATACAACGAACGTACATATTTTTATTGTGATGCTCATTGATAAATGTCTAAGTGGAAGTATCATAGGATACCCGTTTTTATAAACAGAGACATCAATGTAAATATAACATTGCATAAATAACGTCCAAGACTGTTATATGAAGTCCAGTTAATCGTTTGTCACAGGAGCATATTGTTTTTTTTATTCGCCCATTTCGCCTTTTATAACAATGGCGTCGCTGTATTGTGTCCGATTTTATTTATTTTTTGTAAAATTTCACCGCCAGCCCCAATCCTGATGATTGTCCATATAATTGGGCGAATTCAAGCCGTATTGTCCGCCGTTTGAACGTTTTCAGGTGCGCCATTGTCTTTTTCAAGCGTTTGTCTTGTTTCCATTTTAGCGTGTCGTAAACATGCATCACATTTCATTGATTCTCATCGTTAATGTTTTTAGGTGTAATTCAGATTGATTGTTTATGAAAGTCCATCAACTATTGTAGTTAATCGATCTAATACAATTGAAATTCAAATAGTGATAATTAATGTAGCTGGAATGTAGGAGTCCTATGCTATCAGGGAAACCGGTCGTGGTGAACTGCCGGTCTAATCATCACCATCTGATATGTCGCCTATTTGTAAGTCGTCACGTAGTTAGTTTTCAATTATTTTTACTTATTATTATTCATGCTTGACTGCAGCACAAGCAGCGTCAACTATATTAAGAACACTCTTTTGTTAATTTTTGATTACTCCGCAGTCTTTACTATTTCTTATGATTGTTAATTAGTTGCTCAATCAACTGGCTGTTTTAGCGTGTTTGTCAATTGAATGGATTTTACGTGTGCTGTTGTCTCTTGTACTTATTTTGAAGGATTTAAATCATTATCGTTGCGGCTATTGTATCGAATATTATTTATATATATAAATCTTGTCTATCCCCGTACATTATTTTCTGTCAAAGAGTAAATTATATTAAGAGAAATATTCGTATCCTAGTCAATCAAGCATGTTGCTTCTTACTCTTTTATCCGTGTATTTCGCTTTTTCTCGAAACAATGGCGATGACTTTACTGTGTCTGCTTTCATTTATTTTTAAATGTTTCACCGCCGGATCCAATTGTGTTGATTGTCCATATAATTGCGCGATTTTAATCATTTTGTTCGTCGTTTCGGCTATTATTTGTGTCAAGTACTTGTCTGTTTAAATCGTTTTAAATATTTTTGACGTCACCTGTTTATGTAATAAATTTTAATGTTTGAAAGGTAACTTTGTGTTATTATACATAGATATATACATAAGGTCATAAACATTTAATTTTAATTAATTTTATTTGTGGCGCCGCAGACGATCCGTCCACCTACTAAAAGTGTCATTATCATTTGTGATATACGACGCGCCTTAAAACTTACTACAAACTAAAACCTATAAATCTAGTCGACAGCTCATACCCACTTATATTAGAACGATAAAAACAGGGAATCATGACATCGACTCAGAAGCGCAAGTCATGAGAACTTTTAGTCGCACGAGTCGCAACAAAAGACCGCCTGCGGCGTGACTCGCGTCGACACTCGACAGACAATCGCACGATATCTATGCAATACAAACTGTGCGTGCATCGTTATGCCCTGTCAGACGCAACTTCTCAGACGCTACAGTATTATGGATATTACCATCACTACGGTAGACGGGAAGGTATAATGCTAGCATAAGCTGCGCTTTTTTATGTATTAGTTTATCTGTATCGGCTTTACCAGATTAAAAAATAATGGGAACATTTTTTTTCTATAATAGAGAGAACATAACGTTCGTGTTTTTGTAAAAGGTGAATCACAATAATACGATACGATATTACTTTGCTTTGAATTGAAAATTTCATGCAATTTACATGACTATATATTTTCGACTTTCAGCGTGCATCTATGGAAATTGTAAAGATAATATTGCTTTACATTTAAACGCAACGTCCGAACTGCTGACAATCTGGTATACCTTAATAATTTGATTGAAATGAACCTT